>DVQM01002181.1:0-10518 GCA_018231645.1 Heliconius ricini | reverse complement strand
ATAGTACATACAGTATGACAGAAAATAAGAAAAAAAGTTTAAAAGTATCTTCTTGCATGATTAAACATACAAAAGAGTTACTTTAGAACACAGATATTTGTTAATATTTCTAAAAACTAGAAGAAGAGAAACCAGAGTCAACTTCGTGTTAAGTAAGCCATTCAGTACTCCAACTTCCGGTGAATTTTCAAGACAAAGTGGGTTATGTGGCAGAACTCAACACCGCGTTTCTTCTTCGTGACATTAAAATATATTAGTTTAAATTAGATTATAATAATAAAAAATCTATATGTAATACAGGCAAAGCACATATAAACGCGTTAAAAAGATTTTTTTTTTAATGTAGAGTTAAATGTTTTAATTCAAGTCAACCTATTGTCCAGTCTCCAATTCCATTTTATAGATATTGTGTGGGATCCAGATCTTCTTACAAGATTGGGTGAGATCAATGAATATTGTATTTTATTGTTAATTAACTACTTTGGGCTCTTTGAACTAAAACCGATGTTTGTGTTTCGATTCCAACTTGATGGCAAGATTTGTTTCATTTTCTCGCTCTGGTAACAAGACAAAACGCAGCATCGACTTCCACTTATAAGAAAATGACTCAAAATTAGGCGGAAAGTGAGAAGCAGAGTGTCCTAACAATAGGTTCCCAGTACCTAACCATCTATGGGGCATAAAACATGAAGCTGTACTTTTCTTAATTTTGATTTTAATTTATCAATTATCTTAACATAATTAAGAATTTCTAATTAGATAGAAGACTTAGCTTCCCAAACTCTCTATATTATGTATCCGTATATATTGTATATCTCAACGGATCACCTTAGTAAAAGACAACTTTTCGCAAAGATTACCAACAGGGTTGACAAGAAAATCTCGGTAACAAAACATCAGCAACCCCTTTAACGGACAAGGGATGGATTTACACATATCATGAACAGATTTCCTCTAACAAAAATTCCCCTTTTATATACAGTATGTTTGAAAAGGCGCGATACGTTTAAATGTATATGTTTTTGTGATTTAGCATCACTCTGTATTCCACATATATGACGATAGGCAGAGGGAATCTTGTTTAAGACACTTCGTTCCCCACTTTTTATTAATTCGAGCTTACAATTAGCCAAAAACATTGAGCTTACAATCAGTTCAGTTTATATTTTTTATTTTTCAAAATGTCTTTACTAAGGTCTTGGAATCTAGATAGACTCCATGTATTGTTGTATTGCCTACATAAAATCTGGTTTTCTTTTCTTTCTATACTGATTTCGTGTTGGGCGGAGGAACCTCAAAAAATTTTAGGTAATCTTATATTATGCAATATAACATTTTTTACTTGACAAAATAAAGTACTCCCTATTTGGTGGTAAAAAGATACTAAAAAATATAAAAACATATATCAACTTTCAATATGTTAATTACTTGTCGACGGACACATTTTTATATAATGGATAGATAATACAAATCTAAACAAATTTAACTAAAACAACAGACGGTATATAAAACAAACTAGCTTTATAATTCATTAAGCATAGCGTGGGTTCAATTCCTGTCACGACAAAAAAAAAAACTTTTAAAATGACGAAACTAAACAAAATCGCCAGCTGTTTATTGTTTCCTTTACGCATTAGTTGGCTGCGGGTCAATCAATCACCAGTGTTTATGTGACATGAATTGTAAGCGATCACGAACATAGGAAATACTGTTTTTGATGAATTTTTCGTGTTAATTTTTTTTTAGCTAAATGCTGTATAATCAAAATTGGTAAAATTTCACAGTCACCGACTAGGAATTGAACCCTTAACCTTATCGGTGTCATTTAAAAATCGAACCTACCACTCCCCCATAGCAAATTTACTTTCCACCAAAACCCACCACGAAGGAATTTAGCCATTTCCTTACCCTATAAGGATAAATTTAGTTTATATATATATGTAGTTTTCGAGGCAAATGTTACGTCGTGCGGGCGTATGGGGGACACCTGACATGGTTTGAATAATTTCGCAGTTATATTGTGAATTTTAAAATCGGTACAGATGTCTCTGTCTCGGAGCTATAAAACAGCGGAAAGTTGATAATTTGAATATTGTATTTATTTTTTTTGTTTGATTTATAGAAGTCAGGAGGTCGTTGTTTTGTTTTGTCAATTTTTTTATGTAGAGACGGTATTTTTAATTTTTTCGCGTATAATTTTGGCTCAAGTTGTACTTGATTTAACATATATCATAATATCTATTATAGGTAGTTGTAAGAATTGATTACAAATCCAGATTTTTTTTGTGTGTAACATTTGGTATTTAACTAAAAAATTGTTACTTTCACCTATAAGAAATATATTATGGTAGTAAACGCAAAGGTAATATTTTCATTTTTTTACTATAGTGCCTACGCGTTCCAGTGGGAACGGAGTGTCTTACTCTAGGTTCCCTCTGCCCTGATAAGAAATAAAGCGTAAACCTCTATAATATAGTGACAACACCAGCTTGAAATACATAAACACAAGAAGTCCAAATTCTAAACAATAGACCCTCAGGAGCATTCAGCTCTAGAGAATGTTTATGATTGATGACATCTCTTCACTGCACCTAATTGACAGTGATTGAACAGTTTACGTATACATTACAAATATCTTATGCGGTTGAAATTATTTATATTTTATATTACATACCCTATTAATAGAGGAATAAGATCGAAATTGTAAACTCAACATTACCTTAGTGGCAATTCAGTAACAAAAAGGCTCTACCTGCAAAGTAGAGTCCAGTTTTTATTGGTTTAAAAATATTAGAAACCTAATTAAGTTGTTGAAAAATTAATTTTATGGTATATCTTTTTACTGTGAGATGCATCTTAGATATGGGATAAATATGTAACAGAGTGTGATTTTGTTCTATAATAGGTACCAGTACAGTGTAGTAACTACCTTCTTTAGACTAGAAAAAACTCAAAAACAAAAAAAAATACATTTATTTATTAGCACGAAGCTTCCTGCCTTATTCTTTCTGTAGTATTTTTTTTAACTTAACGCAGTATCCTGTATATAGCATAATCGATAGAAAAAACCTGAAAACTTAGTGTTAAGATATTTCGTTCCCATTAAGACACTTCGATTTCTTGCTTTCTGCCGAATTCTGGCGACATAAGGTATTAACTGGCGGAGCCCAACGCCGCTTTTTGCCTCATTACCTGACCAAGCGCGCAAGGCAAGAGCAACATCAAGGAAATATAATTATTAAATATTTCATTTCCTCGAATGAGAATCGAACTCAAAACC
Organism: Heliconius ricini; assembly: GCA_018231645.1. NCBI lineage: Eukaryota > Metazoa > Arthropoda > Insecta > Lepidoptera > Nymphalidae > Heliconius > Heliconius ricini. The sequence goes on along the minus strand of DVQM01002181.1, from coordinate 7,238 downwards.
TTTCACGTATACGATGGCACGTTTGTGCCCCTGCGCCACGACTGGTCTAAGATTTGTTATATACCTGATAACAATATCTTCTTTATATATAAAGTACTATTACTAATACTTTTACTTCTTTATAAAAAAATGCGTACTGAAGGTGAAACTCCACCTGTGTGGTCGTGTTTGTGATAAAGCCCGTCGTAATGCAGTGGTCTCTTATCAGAAAGATAGCAGGTTCTATTTTTATTGAGTGATTTATTAAAATTGATTGGATTGAATCATATATTTATAATCGAACAACCTGATGGTAGTAAAATATGTTTTTCTTTAATTTCTTGTATCTCTTTACAATAAAGGGAGATTACGTGTTTTTTTATTATATTGTTTTCACCGTAATTTTTAAAAAGCGTGTTTTTTTAATATATTATCTTAGTGACAAGTTACTCCATTCATTCAAATGAAATGAAAATACTTTAATTCCCCTTAAAGGGAATCGAAACCACAACGCTGCATCACGATTCACGACAGCTGCAAATGCTAAATTCCTAAACATACTAAATTTAAATTTCTAATTACCATGATGATTTTTGTACTCAAAACATTTTCACGCTTAGACTTAGTCACGCTTATATTATAATTTAAAAAAAAACACAAGATAATGCAATTTCGCTATCAACTACTATATTAATGCACTTTAATAAATCAAATAATATATTTACACTAAAATTGCCTTTTTATCACTCGCGATAATTATCAAGATAGATCCTTTCCACTATAACAGATATTGATGGAGTGTCAAATGAGAAATTCTTGATATTTTTTAGTGTCACTACCTACTAGCTGTCAGTATCGCGCATCCATTCATTTCGATGTTCCAGCCAGTTTACGTTGCAACTTTGTGCACGGAAATATATGCTTTATATGTAAGGAACAGAGATGGCATGAAGTCGCCTAGGCTATATGGTTTGACAGTTGACAACTGATCATTGAAAACAATAGGGTCGTTAAAGTGGACATAGCGGATTGAAGGCGAGACCACCGTCAAGTAGACAATGTGCTCGAGTCGGGAGTGTTACGAATGTATGGCAGATAGCGTTGCGTTTCGTTATTCATATTTCTATCGAATTTCATATTTTGTAATGGATTTTCTTTTTAATGTTTTTTATGAGTGGAGTTAGAAGGCATGGTTTAAAATGTTATGTTGGTTGTAGGTTTCAATTTGAACGAGTCAATATTTCTATTTATAACATTTTTGTTGTTTGCTCATTTAAATATAAATTCAAGCCATAATTTAACTTATATATTAAGAAATTATCTTCTATAAGTTCTTAAGCTTACTGCTAGCTGCTGAGCTAGAAAATGAAAATAATTAGTTCATCGAACCCGCGTCCATCACGTTAAGCGCGCGCGGAACGTGGAACGATCTTTACCATAAAAAAAAATATTTAAATACGAAAATACATACATACCCAATGATACGTATCTCAATTATAATACTTTTATTATCTCTATGTACATGGTTGTACTTTATAGATGAAATAACTTAAAAAATCTTAGAAACGTCAAATTTTCTTAAATAAACATTTAATTATGATGAAAATGTTGTTATAGATAAAAAAATAATGACTTCTTTTAGAACTATAAGTACCTTAGTATCTATATATATATTGTTTTTCAACTTCACGCTGCATACTTGTGATAAGACACTCTGTTTCTCTAAAGTCACTGCCATTCCCCACTTTTTGCTGAATTCTGGAGGCATTGTGTATTAACTGGCAGAACTCAACGCCATGCTTTGCTTTGTTACCAGGGCCAGGAAATAAAAATATTGAATATTATATTTCTTTGAGTAGTACTTTTGTGCCGTGACTGACTGCTATTATACTGCGTAGGAATATTTAGTTTCGCCACATAAAACTCAGTGCCGGAAAAATTGAGAGACGAATGGTAACTTCACAATATTCACACTTCACATTTCTTCGCTTTGGTGCCGAGCAAAGCGCGACGTTGAGTTCTGCCACTTAACACGCAATGCCTCCAGAATTCCGCAGATAGTGGGAAACGGAGTGTCTTAACACTGTGTTCCCTCTGCCAGGGTAGGCAGGCAGGCGGATTCATAATGATATAAGTTCCTTAGTACCTATTATAATGTAAGAATCTAAAAATTACTCAATAAATTTTATATTTTTTTTATCCACAAAAATCCAGAGAAAGACCTACACTGAGGCAGTCGAGGTGCAGCGACATAGACTGTAAACATAACGATTGTTGATTCGATTTCCACTTATTGATTGAACCATCATTTCTTTTTTGGTAAGAAAAAACGCGGCGTTAAGTTCTTCCAATTACCACAAACTCTTCAATTTAAGCTAAAAATGAAGAACATAAAATTGCACTAAACACACACAGTGTGACTCTACAGATATGTTATTTCATTATTCATTGATTTTGGTTTTACGTTATAAAACAAAAAAAAACATAGTAATAAAAAAAATTCTCTACCTTTCAGCATTAGGATCCTGTATAAGAGTGGCTGGGATGCTGTGCTCTATGTCCCTGTCATCTGGCGAGACGCGGGACGCGGGGGACTCGGGTGTCCCCTCGCCGTCCCGCGCCCCCGTCTCCCGCTGGTCCTTCACACCGCTGTCTGGACTGGTTGCTTCTTCTGTGGACAAATGAGACAAACATAAGGTCGTTTTTCTTAACTTGGTGTTACGCGTATTGGCAAATGACTGTGGGTAGCTTAGAGCTTAGTAATAATGACTAGTTTTGCTTTGTATATGGAAGATAAAAATTGAGAAATAGCTGAACGTTGTATCTCGAAACTAAATCTCATAACGGAAACTAGTGTTAAAACACTATCAATGTTGCGCTTTGTCTTATTCCTAGTCCGATGAAATGAAAATAATTTATTGCGGAATGGGAATCGAAGACGTAACCGACGACGTTGAACGGTTGTGCTACGATTGTCTTCAATTGATTTGTTAAAATCTGATTAGATACTGAAGTAAAGAACGTGGTCAAATATAAAAGTTCGTCAATGAAAGCTCAATTACGATAAGTTTAAATTTAAAAAAAAAACAAAACATTTGTAACATTTTTATATTGTATCTTTTAATCAGGAACAAGTCAAAGAAAGATAGATTACTGATAACGCTAAAACGTGTGGTGTCCAAATTGACACAGATACCAAATAGTAATAAACCGAACTTATAAAGTTGGTCAGCTTCTTCTTCATTTTTCTCAGAGCAAGTAGAAAGAATCTAGTGTCAAAACACTCCGCAAAACAATGTTAAAAAAGTTGTCCCATAATAAAGTTTACTACTTATTAAATATATAGATCATCGTATCCGAAATACAATTGAAATTAAATGTCAAAAGTTTTTAGCAAATTAAGAAAAGAAACTAACCAGACAGTAACATTCTTTTAGGACCGGACTCAGACAAATACTTTTGATATGTAATCATCGTAATCACAATTATTATAAAGTTCTTGAATAAAAACGATTCGAACTATACACATAAATATGATAAAACCTGGAAAATTACGCATAAAACACGGCTATCACGGACACGACGTTACGCAAACGAAATGATTGATTGTTTGTCGTTAGTCATTTTAGGCAAAACTGACCAATTATTTAGAGTTTGTTATCGGCTGATATAATTTTGTTCGTGATTATAGATTTCAACACATATAATTTATATGAGCTCTTATCATCATTCACTTTGTATGAATTAAAATGTACATGTCACTTCATTTACGGTTACAAGATTGTGTAGTTTGAAAAACATGTGGTCAAATCATTTCTGGATAGTAGACAATAATAGAAATAACTCTACTTTGCACGATAGTGAAATATGTATGTTGACCGTCTAATGAAATAATTGTTTGTAAAGCAGGTATATGTGGAGATGTGAGTGAGTATTTATTATAAAGCACTTCGAAACCAGCCTTCAGTCTGATATCAAATTTCTAAACGACAGACCAAAACCTGAGCTGTAAGACAAAATAAGAAAAACGATTTTCGCTTATAAGCTTGTCGTTCAAAAATTTTAAAATATATAGGCTGTGATTTAATTTATTGAACCTGCCGTTAAAGATATTGTTATAGGTAGTTAGTTCGCTCGTAATTTTTTTTGTATTTTTTTTAGCTTCACACTGAATCTCACGGAGGGAACCTGGAAACCTAGTGTTAAGACACGTCGTATGACTTCCGTTCGTAGCTTTCCGCCGAATTATTAGGCATTGCGTGTTGATTTGAGGAATCGTGCTCGTTACTGGAGCGAGAAAATGAAAATATTAGAGCAGCAGCATCGTTGCATTTACGTCAGTAGTCACATCCTTACGCCAATTGACTATTACGATCTCCATGTATTTTTATGCTGATAATTTATTTAGGTACAGAATATTCTAAATATATGTATGTTTATCGATAGTCTTAAGCATCGTGAACAAATAAAATTGTGTTGTTTTTTTAGGGTGAGATAGCTGAGTGTTTTATATAAATAGATAAATTATCTATTTTGACTATAAAAATTTAATCATAATACTGATAAGTGAAAAGAGATAGGCAAAAACTTTTTTAGGAATATCAGAATATACAAATTGTAGAAAAAAATCTTGTGATTTGGAGAACAAGGAGTTTTTGCACTAAATTTCCTCTATCTATCCTGTAATATGCGGGAGACAGCGTGAAACGCTATTTTTTAAATCTCATACCAAATTCGCTCCACCCTATATACAAAGTGAGACGTCACGTCCAAAATTTTGAAACCGGAGATACTCCAAAGTACCTACACACCGAAAACGTTGCGGTGGGCCTTATTTCACTGCCCAATGGCTCGTGAACCGCGTTTTGCGGGTTAATTGATTAAAATGCATCTCATCAAAGATGCGCTAAATGGATAGCCTAAAGCCTCCAGCCTGGTCGAAGGGTTTCCTTTGACCAAGCTGTCAATGCCAGGCCGATCAATTCTTAACGACGTTATTGTTTTTTTTTTATTTTCACGCAGTATCCCGCTTATAACAGGGTATGCAGAGAAAAAGAGAAATCATTAATTGCCTTGTGGGAATCCAACTCACAACCGTTGTCGTTAACAGTCAGACACTATACCAGGACAGCTTCATCTCTCTCGTTACGTTATCATGATACAGAATTATTCCGAGCTAACCACGTTTGTCCAAATGATCGAAAATGCTCTATGCCTAGAGGCGATGCCTCCAATAGACGTCTATGGGACAGTGAGTGGACGTTATACGAAAACAATGGTATAATTTCAACAGAATTCACCATTTTGATAATATCTTATTTTGTTATCAAACGCCACCGTCATGTCGATCTTCGGTGAGGTAAATAGGTTTTTGTGCAAGTATTTGGAGGAAAGTAACTGTCTTTTTCTTTCTTTTGTTTTTATCTTTAGATGCTCGTGATTTGATGAATTTGATGTGATGATTATTTCGAAAGTTGTTTTTTATCTGTGTTTATTATAGATTATATCATAGACTTTTTAGGAGGTCAATATAATGTATGATTACAAATTTCCATCTGCTTAGAGGTTTTGTTTTATTCTTGATCTCTTTAAAGTAGTACAATGAGGACTTCAATTTTTCCACTTAATACGCAATATCTCGAAACTTACCACATGTAGGGAACAGAGTGTCTTAACTTACTTAACTCCTCTGCCTTCCCTTCTTCACGATACAGGATACAGCGCGAAACCAAAATAAAACTAAACACATACAAATAAGTACAAAGCTAGCATATATTCCTATTAATTTTGATTGATATGTTTACTTTATTTTCGATATTAGATTTTTTGGAAGCTTTGATTACACACTACCTATACACCGCGTTATCTCAGGTGTAATCGTTCGGGCTGGTGTCCCTTATCACATGATCGATCATAGGCAGATGGTAGCTTATCCTGGCAGCGGCCTGATAGTGATTGTGCGACGTTTCATATTATTTACATAGAACTTTTTGCAGATTAACGGTCAATTGTAAGTATTTTGGACTAGATTGGTCATGTCGTACGTACGGTCGTGTGGCATGGTGGTTTAAAATTATTTTTGCGTTATGAAAGGTACAAAATATCTAAATATATGGAATATATGGAATATTCTAGGTTATATTATATCACGTCAATTGATAGTTAGTTCTTAGTTGCTTTTATTTGGGCACGCGGGCGAAGCCGGAAGTAAAAGCTAGTGAAATATTAAGTTTTAATGTTTTTTAATGAATTTGTGGCATTGTGTGTTGAGTGTAGGAACTCAACCTCGCGCTTTCCCTTGTTACCTTGCGAAGAAATGAAAATATTAAAACTTTTATTATCTCAAGTGGGAATCGAACAGTCACGTTTACAGTTGTGTGTGTCCTCAATGTTGGTGTGTTTATTTATAAATATTATATAAAAATATATATTTTACAGCATAAATTTTCCATTTAATCAATCCCCGTCGGTCTTAATTATAGATGACATGTAATTTCCCCTCATACAAACAAAGATTTTACATACAAGTTCTATCGATTTATATAAATTTTGAACAGATTCAAACCGATTTATTTCAAACATAATTTAAACTTGAAATAAATTTGGTCGATTGGATATTTAATTATGTTTTTTTAACTATTACCTAAAGTCACTCTGTTTCCCCCATTCCATTGTGTGTTGGGTGGCGTAACTCCATACCGCGCTTTGTTGTATGACAAGGGAGAGGAAAGTGAGTGTTTCAGATTCCCTCTGCCTCTACTCTACTAAAAATATAAATAAGAAATCTGCTCCTTTTCTCTCATTAGAAACAAAACTGTCTAGAGATAAAGAACGCTAACAAATTACTTTCGCAAATAATGACTTTACGAAATCATTTTGATGAATTTAGGTACGTACTTGATTGATTAATATAAGATAAATGTGATTTCAAAGGTTGGAGACCTTGTGTCAATTATTGTAATTTATTAAAATTGAATAAAAAAAATACACTATATTACAGGTAGGTAGGTATTTTATATTGTAATGATTCATAGTAATGACCATTAAAGTAAATGTAAAAACAATCTTGAGGCCGGTCGTGGCGCAGGGGCACAAAACTGTGACTGTAAAACCGAATAGTTGTAGATTTGATCCCCACTCGAGGAGATATTTACTTAAATTTTATTGCCATTTCTTCACTCTGGTGTCGAGGCAAAGTGCGGCGTTGAGTTCTGCCACTCAACACGCAATGACTCCAGAATTCGGCAGAAAGTGGGGAA
>DVQM01002180.1:0-10519 GCA_018231645.1 Heliconius ricini | reverse complement strand
TATGATAGAAGACATCTCAAGACTCTCGTCATCAAGACCTTCTGCATGGTTGCTCCCGTGCATAGCCGGAGTGAGTCGCTTGTAACTGACGAAAGAATACTACAGGATATCTTTATTTTATAATGTATTTTAAATAGCTGATAACTTCGAACATATTGATTTAAAATATATCCAGTAAAAGGCAATAGATAATAATGAGGCCATTCGTGACACAGAAAAAAAAGACATACTTATATTTTCGAGGCTCGTTGTGGCGCTGTGGCACAAACATGCGACTATAAACGCTGTAGGTTCTGGATTATATTCCCACTTCAGAAAATGAAATATTTCATATTTTCATTTCTTAGTTCTGATGTTCTCTCGACAAATAATACCTCGAGAAGTCGTCGAATTCGAAAATATGGAATATATTATATATCTTAACACTACGTTATAGTACAGCGTAAAGCTAAAAAACGTAATTATGATCTACAGTAAGCGGATTTGATTTCTTATTTATTTCATTGAATAGATAATAAATACGCAAATTTTTACAATTTTTCGGTAAATTCATTTTTTTATCGTTTCTTCGCACCGATTAGTTATATCATGATGTAATAGAACCTAAGCCTATTTATTTATTTTAAATCAATAGTTAGTTTTCATATTATTTTCATTCGCAGTTCTCATAAGAATCCGGTTATTCGGAAGGCTTGCGTTGGGACACAGGTGCAATACGTAGAGGCCCTTTAGATAATATATAAATGTTTTACTACGACGCAACAGCCGGGATCCTTCTCTGGGTAACAATAGGTAATTGCCCAGAGATGGTTGCCGATTATTGAGTAGGAACTGTGGAAAATGTGGAAATCTAAACTACGATTATTGAATGGAATTTGTATGGACTGGCTACTGAGCTATTGAGTAAGACTAATGGACGTCCGCCTTTAAAATAGTCTCAAATTAAATGGTTGGTGGAAGGTGCCTCACCTTTCACTAGTTGCCCTAAAAGCAGCGGAGTGTCTTGGGCCTAGAGGGCGTAGAGGGCGTAGGGTGTAGAGAGGTGTGCACCGGTTTCACCATAACGAGGGGCTCGTGAGCGGGTTTCCTCGCTATTATGCAGATTGAGCATATACGGACCCAGACGCAACTTCGCCTGCTTGAACTATACGAATATTTATTAAATATATTTATGAATTTATTTCCAGTTTTCAATAGGAGTGGTAAGAAAATATAAGCCTAAATAATGAAAATAAACCGAAAAAGAACAATAAATAAAGAAAAATGAACAAAAATAAAAAGTAAACGTAACCAAAGAAAAATTTGCGACAAAAAATAAATGATAAAGCATGGTTTCTATTGCTTTGTCCGTTTCTTATAGATAAAAATTAAATTTCTGTTTTTGATTTCCAAATAGCTGTGCTTATGAAGCGCATGTGGCTATTTACACTATACTCAAACATAGATACTAAATTAAATAACTAAACTCTTCTACTTTAAATACGATAATTATTGCAAGCAATATCGTATAAATTCACAAAAAAATTAAAATACAATTTATTAAGTATTTAACAATGGTATAGATGAGCAAACTGAAATAACCAACCGCCCAAAGCCGAAACTTATACCACATCAACAAATAAAAAATTCTAACCAATCTACTACTCGAATAAGCGAAGAATCAAAGAAAAATATACATTTATAATAAACAGCAAATAACCACATAAAAATTAACAGTAGATCCAAAATATATGAAAATTTTCAAAACCGTCAACATCGAGTTCGAGTCGGTCATTTTGAATCAGTGATATCTCTTTAAGTATTTATTAGAATGATGTATGCATAACCCAATATAATTTGAATTAAGATGAACTGCCAAAACTGACTATTATATGTATTTTGATAAGGATGAATACCAAATTATAGAAAACACATTAACAATAATCCGATAGATTTCAATTAAATATATTAAAATGTTTCCTGTAGCTCAACCTTCGCGAATAAAAAATACTATCGCAGATTTTTTCAATTGACTTTTTAAAGGACAATATTTTTGTAAAGCATTACTTTTAGAATTATGTATCTTAAGGTTGAGTCAGCGCACGTAAGTGTTCAGGAAATCCATTTTAAGCAATTTTTTGTTTAAACAACAAAGTTTGTTGATTGGCGACGGTTGTTATTAATATGGCAGAATAAATAGCTTGTCAAATTGAAATATAGTTTGATATATTAGTATACTTGGAGAAAATTACAATCATGAGAAAAATAAAATAACCTATGTTCATCCCAAGTACCCATACCCTCAAGTATATGAGTTATCACAATTGAATAAGCGGTTTGGCCTTGATTACGTAAAGGACAGACAGACAGACTGACAGACAGAGTTATAGGTATGGATTATATATTTTAGTACTATTGAATACATATTTTATAATTTAAAGCAAGCAAGAAATAAAAGGCTTTTCATTTTTATTATTTACTTATAGATTATAAAAGAATATAATGTTTTTTGTCTTCATATTTAGTTTAAAAGTCATTATCAACTGGTTTGCGTCCAATACAGGCTTCTGAAGTTGTCAAAATCTCATTGAACTCGACCTTCACCTACAACCGTTGACTACCAATTTGCATATTTCGTCACCCCACAATTTTTGGGTTGGAATATAATATTTCTTTATATAAAACGTAAATAAAACACAGGTAACACCAAGAACTTAGTAGTGTAACAGTGGAATAGATAATACAGATTATGCTTATATACATACATACAAATGTGAACTTATAATGGATGGTATATGTATATATACATATATGGGTATGATTCGCGGCAATTGCTTGCATTCCTAGTACTTAACCGCAGTCGAGTTTGACAGCGAGAGTGAACGGACCGATATGAGCGTTTCGAACAAAGTGTGTTTAGTTACAGGAGCCGCTACCGGCATTGGATCTGGTATCGCCCGCGGCTTTCTACAAAAAGGAGCAAAGGTATTCAAAACAGAAATATAAAAATATTAGAAGCCCATACGCTTGTTTTTACTTATTTTAATATTATAGCCAAATCTATAAGAAAATTGTAACATAGTTAGTCTGCCTTATAAGATATATTTATGTAAAATTCCATTTAAGAATAAGATTCAGATTAAGTTTTCACGTGAAAGTTGAAGATACATCTACCGTATTCTCCCTAAGAAACCTACATGCCCTGCGGTTTTCATCATCGATCATTTCACATATCGATGTATACGAGTACAGAGATACCTTTTATGCTTACTTAGATATTTATTATATTTTTTTTTTAAATATTACAGCATGTAGCTGTACTAGACATAAATGTAGAGCAAGGTATGACATTAGAGAAGGAATTGAACGCCAAATATGGTGCAAATAAATTGAAATTTTACAAGTGTGACGTGACCACGGATGAACTCCAAAAAGCCTTTGACGCAACCATAAAGCAGTTTGGATATATTGATATTGTAGTAAATAATGCTGGGATTATGAACGATCATCCCACTATATACGAAAAGGAGATAGCTATTAATGTGGTAAGTGATAATTAATCATATATTTTTTCACTCAAGAGGTTGACAAATGGTAAGGAATATAAAAAATTAAAAATACGTTCACTAAAACGGAAATTGCTGAGTAAAAAATAGGACTACGTACAAATACTAAATATAATCATTTAACAATATAACAGTGGAAAGTGTCCAGCTTTACACTACAAGTGGATTCCATCTTTATTTGAGAGATAGTTATATTGTTTTATATTTATATTTTTTTTATTTTTCCGATTGGTAAGTGGAAAATGCGGTACCAGATTTTTTTACCCGGGGACAACATCCAAACTTCATGGCATGGCAAATGCATGAAATTTTATGGTGTCTATATTATTACATCTTGTTATTATTACATCTTAATATTTTAGATCTTGTTGTCTTGTAATGTAGATATTAAGATTGCAAAAATAATAGAATTAGTCATTATAATTTAAATATAGAAATGTTACACGAATCTGGTTCATTTATGCACAAATACAGTAGCAGTCTACATTTTTATCCAAAATTTGTGTGTAAACATTATAATTTTAAGGAAATCTTTGGACGTTGTTTAATTAAGCAAAGAAACCTTATTACGAATTTAGATTTGTAGATCTTTTCTTTTGTAGGAGTATCGTATATAGGATTTCAGTAGTAAAATTCGTTATCAAATAAAAAATACTTCATTAGTTTCGTGCTTAATTTAAAAATTAAATATTTTTGTTAATTTTTATACTTTTTAATGTATTTATAATTACATATGAGTTTACATAAATATACGTACTTAGGTAAAAAAATATTAATCAAGTGTCATGTCTCCTTTCTATAAAATAAATATTAAATAATCTAAATAAAAAAATGCGTGGATTTTACACTGTATGCACGTAAAAGAGTAGGCAGAGGGATCCTTGTGTTCAAACACTCCCCTCCTCACTTTCCGCCGAATTCTTCTGGCATTGCGTGTTAAGTCAAGCGGACCTTAACGCCGCGCTTTGCCTCAACATGAGAGTGAAGAATTGAAAATATTAAATATTTCATTTCCACGAGCCAGTGGCGTAGTGAGCATTGGTATCATACCCCGGGCGCTACACACAAAAGGGCGCCAAAAGGTCTGCAACATTATTTAAATATATTAAATTGGGAATATATTTTATATATACAATTATATGAAGGGGGGCGCTGAAAAGGTATTTTGCAACGGGCGCGAGTTTCGCCCGCTACGCCACTGCCACGAGCTCGAATCGAACCCACAACCGTTGTGTTTACTATTTTCATTTACAAATACATACTAGTAAATTTATAGGTTTTATAGTTAAATTTAAATTGTTCAAAAGCAAAGTATTATAGTAAGCATAAAAGATGTTTCTGAAAGATCTTAAAAAATTACCCATACATAAAGCTAAATTTTATATAACTTTTGTCAATTATTATAGTTTCATCGGCATTTTTGCATCAAAAAGTGATCAAAACTATTTTTCTTTGTTACAGTCAGCCTTAATAACTGGTTCGCTCAAAGCGTTTACTTTAATGCGAAAAGACCAAGGCGGCAAGGGAGGTACTATAGTCAATATTTCTTCTATAGTTGGATTGTTCCAGTCGCATATTTTGCCCGTATACAGTGCTACTAAGAGCGCAGTTTTACAATTTAGCAATTGTCTTGGAGTAAGTAAAGTATTTTGTTTTATTTTCTTTTGTTTAACGTTTTAAATCGTTTTATTTCAATTGTGGAAGATGACAGCCTACATTCATTTTTTTAGCTTTACGCTATATTCTGCACTTAGCAGGATTGGCAAAGGGAACCTGGGAAACAAGTTGGTACGCTTCGTTGCTATTAAGATATTTTCGTTTCCCACCTTCCGTCGAATTGTGGATGCGTTGCGTAAAAAAAATAATTAAAGAAACATTTTATAATTTTAAAATCTTATGTCATCTACAACAACCTTATGTAGTAAGGTGTCATATATGCTTCATATCAAATTACTAGGCCAGTTTTTTTAGAAAAAATAGAATATTTTTCTTCAATATTTTTTTTATCAAAATCAAAGTACGTTTTTCTTTATGTTAAGTAAACTTGTATTTTACGTTTGAGTTTATTGATAAAGTCAGTTTTTTGCTTCTGTTTCAAGGCCAGTTTTGTGCTTCTCAAACGAGTAGGTAGCGGTTGTCCTATGTAAAACTTCTATCTTAATTAGGTATTATTATTATTGCTAAGATTTTGGCATATTGACAAGAACTAATAAAAAAAAATATTCGAACGAATTGGGAACATGACTCTTTTTAGAAGTCGAAGTTAAAAATGAGAATATTCTGTTTTTGAAATTGGTTGAAAACAAATGCAACGATGAAGAATCTCACTTTTGACGAAAAGTAAACCGTGGTTCATCATTTTTAACAATGTTTTCCTTGTAGCTAATACAGTATAATTATGTTTTTACTAAAATAATCAACTAGTTCAATTTCAACCGGATCTAATAATCAGACTTTCACCAAACTATCCTCGAAGTGTGTGTATCCTTTGCAATAAAAAAAGAATCATCGGAATTAGTTGGCGTGATATTAGAGTTATTCGTCTATTTGTCGCGCACAATACTTAATACAAATTTAAGACTTATGTGTTTTTCTCACAGATATCATTATCAGATAAAACCGAAGAATGTAAGTTATACCATTCCTGCCTGGAATCGTTTTTCACTTAATTTAATTTTATTGATTCTTCATAAATAAGAGACTTATCTTAAGAGGCTTACTTATATGGATTAAAACTACAAAAGAATATGTCACAGTATAATGGAGAGTTATATGAAAATAGAATTTGTACTCTGTTTTTTTATATTAGGTGCGCAATTTAGTTCTCGCTGTTTTTTTTTTTCATAAAATGAAATTTTATGTCCGTGCTGTTAAACGCATCATCATCTCATCTCATCGCTAGCACAACAAAACACCATTTCGATTAATATTTACGTCTTTTGAGGGTACCCATGAATTAATAAATTTTTCGGTGTCTCAGGCTTCAAGGTTGCCAAGTAGCCAGACCGTGTGCTATCGAACGGAAGAAATAAAACGGACAACGCAATATCTAGGGAATATAGTGGATGGGGTAGGACTTCCCATTTAAGCGTTTCCATATAGGTTTTAACGGGTTTAACAACATGAGGCCGAGAGCTGCATATAGTAGAATCACTTTCACGCCTTTTTTCACGTAGGAGCTCCCCCGGTCACTCACATTACTTGAAGTTGATACTATTCCTCGGTGATGGTTTCGTTCCGTTTCAATAGATAACATCGACCTGGTCCCATCAAATTCACAGCATAACCGTCGCAGCGTCTATACTCGGCGAGAGGACTTAAATTTCCGTAAACTGTTTTTTAACTCTTGATGTTCGTTTCCTTTGACTGAACTAAGAAGTGTACCACTTCCCGAAAATAACGTTTTTTTGGCACAAAATTGGATATATTCACAGAATTAAAAATCTATGATGCCATAACAAAATCAGTAATATGTTTGTTTAGCATATGTCTTAGCTTGGTTAATGAAGTATTCGATATATCCAAATCGACTGGTTTTTACTGCTGGAGCTTTCTTTTGGCAAACAGCGAGAACTTAGTTGCGCACCCAATAATTTGCTTCTCTGTCTCTTAGACGACATAAATACTTGATCCATCATGGCGCAAACGCATTTTTAGCTTCACGTAGTATCCATCCATGACTAGTGCTAAGATACTCCATTGCCAACTTTCAGCCGAATTCTCAATGCAATACCTCCTGTTGCGTGTTGAGTGGTGGAACTTAACGCCGTGCTTCCATAACGAAGAAATAAAAATATTAAATATTTCATTACAACGCTTGGCTCGCTTATTATTTAAACTTATTAAAAAAATTGCAATGTATAAAGTATGTACAATCTTGTAGTTGCACAGCTATAGCCGGTTTATGAACGGTCAATAACACTATGTTAAATTGATAGAATATTTATTTGATCACGTCAGTAGAGTTGCTTTCATTATATTTTAATCTCGATATTCCGTTAACCGTTATGTAGGCCAGTCGTGGCGCAAAATGGGGAACGGGGTGTCTTTACACTAGGTACCCTTTGCCTACCCTGCTGTGTGTGAGGTACAGCATAAAACTGGTTTATTTTTTTATTTTTATTTATATAATTTCATAAGCTATCAATGCCATAAACTGTGTTGAGATGTCGAAACATATTGTTTTTTTCTTTTATTACTAGAAATGAGCATATAAACTAGGGTTAAACTTACAATTGTCACGTTTAAAGTCACTACGAATTACAATGGTCTCAAACAGAATTTTCTCTGATGATGTTACGTAACTATCGATAGAGGTCTTTTACTGACCTTTCCTTATTATTAAAATATAATATAAAATATAAAATTTATTATCACGTAAACCATAGAAAACAGTCATATTAAAAAAATAAGACCAATTAATTTTAGTTTACAACAGTGATTAAATTACATAATAGGTATTCGTTTTTATATTTTTTTTTCAATAAAAATTTGCTTGCTCTTTTACATATTTTTTATTGTCAAACATCATAATTGATTAATTTATCAATTGCATTAAAATTCTTTATTTAAGCGTTAAATCGATGAATAATTGACCAATTTCAAATGGGTTCAATTGGTAATTTTAATGATACAGCTAGGCAGAACATGGTTTTGCGGATTTTGTATTTAGTATTTTTCTTTCCTTAAAATTTTTAATTGGTAAATAACAAATGTGTTGTGCTGCTTCGTAAGCGTCACTAAAATTATTAGGCATATGATAAAAAATGTTCGGAGGTAACGGTTCAATATAAGAGTTTGGGATAATTTCGAATATGGCGGCTCTATTATTACAGATTTTTTGTTTTGCCTGGCAAATCCGACAAGCGGAAATTTTTAGACAAAAAATTGATGTGGATTCAAAATATATGTTTTTAATAGTAAGATTCCTAGACGTATAAATTTTATATAGTTAATAGTTATGACTAGTAAAACAAATGAGATCGAGATGACTAATAAAACAGATGAAATCCTAACCGTAAACCGTATGGATATAAATAGACAAAGATAAATTTGAAATGCTATAAAAAAATAAATTTCGCAATGGATTTTACTGTGGAATATTTTTATTGAAATGTGAAAAAAAATAATAGACATAGTATTTAAAACATCGTCATTGTAATAAGTTGATGTTTAGTAAAGTCTGATAAAAATAATAATATAATCCGTTATGTTATTCTACTTTATAAGCAATAAGTAAATTTATCTTAAGTAGTAAGTTAATATCTTTTATTCGCAGAAATAACGCAATGAGTTTACACTCTGCTCTAACCTATAAGTAATTCTTCAGTCAATAAAATCTTTACCAGGAACCGAGCATAATGTAAAGAGGTCCCGACTGTTAATCCTAATAAACTATTGGTCTTTTTAGTTTTATGCAGTCGGGGTTTTTGTTTTTACAAATATATATATTTTTTTCACTTTTTTGTTAAGATTCATTATGATAATGATAGTCATATATATATGTACCTTTTTGAAATCCTCGTATTGAGCTCTTGAATTCGATATCCATATTGTGGTGTTCGAAACGATTTTATTTTTCATTAAGTGCAATGGCGTCCCACAGCCGCCATATTGTTTTTTTAACGTCACCTATCACAACTTTTGGGCTGCTAATACGAGTCTAACAATATCTCAATTATGTAAATCCGTTCAGCAGTTCTGGAGATATGGGGTAATAGAGAATATTTCATACATACAAGATACGCGCGAAAACATAACCTTTCCTTAGCAGTCGGGAATAAATATTTTACCTTGATTACTCTTATAAAGCATATGTTTTGTCTGTTTTCAACAGCAATTGATTGAAATATAAAAAATATATATATTTATAACATTTTTTTATGTTTTTGTGCGTCAGAAAACAGAATATATTTTTATTATAAAAGAATATTATTATTAATTTATACAATTTTCTAACTCCTTGGTGTCCTGGGTGCTTATCTATTGTAAGTGATTAATTTTAATCTAAAGTAGTTACATTATGTTATCAATATTTTGTGTATATAAAATTCTGCATCACACAATTGTCCTCATTTTATACAATTCAGAACTAACTAGTTAATTGTAGGTTCTATTTTCACTGACAGCATAGGAAATACTTCTTTTTAAAATCTTTTTTTAGTCTGGTTACATTTAAATTCAACTACTCAATATTGAAAATTTCAGAAAATATAGATAAAAAAATAAGTACTAGATGTCTTTTCTCCTAGAATCTCCTATATAAAAAAATGTTATAAATAACATTTTTTTTATGTTTTTGTGCGTCAGAAAACAGAATATATTTTTATTATAAAATAATATTATTATTAATTTATACAATTTTCTTCCTCCTTGGTGTCCTGGGTGCTTATCTTTTGTAAGTGATTAATTTCAATCTAAAGTAGTTACATTATGTTATCAATATTTTGTGTATATGAAATTCTGTATTGCACAATTGTCCTCATTTTATACAATTCAGAACTACGTGTTTGACTATATTCGTTAATTGTAGGTTCGATTTTCACTCGCAGCATAGGAAATACTTCTTTTTGAAATCTTTTTTTTAGTCTGGTTACGTTTAAATTTAACCAGTCATTGTTGAAAATTTCAGTTAATATAGATAAAAAAAAGAAAGTACTATATCATTTGTCTTTTTTCCTAACCCTAAACTTGACACAATATACATATATACCACAACTAACCATGAATGAACCACAAAAATGTATTCCTATCGTCATTTAAATAGAAACATTATCACAGACAATACTATTACAGTGCAATAACCTTTCGTGGATATTGTTAAGAGTAGTATAGATAAATTACAGTGTTCAAACATGTTTGGAGTAAAAAGTTCAGTCTAGTTGTTGCGCAGCGACACGATGTATAACTCTAAAATCGACTGGTTATGGGTTCGATCCCCACTTGAGGAGATGAAATATTTACTTAAATTTATA
>DVQM01002179.1:0-10519 GCA_018231645.1 Heliconius ricini | reverse complement strand
CAATCGGTTTTACAGTCACACTTTGTGCCACTGCGCCACGACTGGCCTCAAACGTTTTTTTATGCACACATTTTTTTATTACACTATACATACATTTTTGCTATATAGAAAATTGTAAATAATGACACATGATGTGCCTCTTAGTAGATATAGTATTAATATCAATATAATCATTAGTTAAAATAAACGAGTTCTGTGAATAACAGACTCTAGCTTTAAAAATAACTAGCGACACGCTTTCGGCTTCACCCACTTCAACTTCATTATTATTTAATTATTAATTCGCATTTTCTTCATATTCTAATAATAAAATCATTGTAAAAACATTATATACGAACCGTCAGCCAATATAACAACCTTTATTTATAAAAAATTCTTCGAAAAACGTTCTTTGGTATTACTTTGTTTTTACTTTTGTTTAAAATAACATAAACATTAAATGGGAAACTTTTAAAAATACAACAGTAAAATTGCAATTAAATCGGTTAAGCCCTTTCGAAGATTAGCGTGAACTAAAAAAAGAAATCATATTTATTGGTTCTATTACGTTATTAAATACCAATCTCATTTTTTCTTATATATCTTCCATGCGCAGCCATCGGTCTTTTACGATTTTATTATAAGTATAGAAGATGTAAAGCTTATAAGGAAAAACTAGCTGCGGCTACGGATCTTACTTTGATAAATCATAACTTTTTTGGTACATTGATATTTCTTTTTTGGATTGTTGGGCTTTATTTTCATACCAACCCAACATTATTGCCAGATACACTTTTTATATAAATCCAAATCTATAATTTATCAAAACATTTTGGTGGAAGTTTTAAATTTAAATATACCAAAAACTAAGATTTTAATTAACGACTGTATAAGGGTTGTAAGTGACTGCTACGTCGTAGACGCGCTACGAAAATATCATTAAATGTTTTTGTCGTAAAATTTTTATTTGCCATAAACTTATAATACATGTATACAAAAAATATATATTTAGTGAACCGAATTCAAAGAATTCTTTCTGTACTGCACTGACATGTAAACTGATATATTATGCTTTTATAGATTTTTTAAACATATGTTCGGTTAATCATATGTATGTAGAGGTCAGTTGTGGCACAGAGGCAAAAAGTGTGACTGTAAACGCAAATAGTTGTGGGTTCGCTCCTCACTCAAGGAAATTAAACATTTATTTAAATTTATATTTCCATTTCTGGTGACGCCACTCAACACGCAATGCCTCCAGAGTTCGGCGGAAGGTGGAGTACGGAGTTTCTTAATACTAGCTTCCTGCTATTCTGCTCTGCCTGCTATGTGCGGGATACAGCGTGATAGAAATTAAATTTTAACTTCAAACATAAATTGAAACTTTTATTACAGCATGATAAAGGTATCATTAGTAGAAAAATAAAATTGCAATATATAGTTATAGAGTTATGAACAAAGTCATACATTACTGGCATAAACTTAGTCACAATTGATAATTATAAAATATTCCTTCTTAGTACAACAAAATGCAATTTACA
The DNA here is from genome assembly GCA_018231645.1 of Heliconius ricini. Classification (NCBI taxonomy): domain Eukaryota; kingdom Metazoa; phylum Arthropoda; class Insecta; order Lepidoptera; family Nymphalidae; genus Heliconius; species Heliconius ricini. Next base: position 8,999 of record DVQM01002179.1, on the reverse strand, counting down.
GCATCAAGAATACTATATAATAACCATTGATTGCGATCAATATTTTGACGACATCAAACTTTAAATATACGATGATATATGCGATATTTAAAAGAATGAAAATATATATCTTAGGGCTTGTGAATATCTGATAAATTAGTATTGACATAGAAAAAACATGGCTCCTGCCAAACGAAAATCAAAATATACTGGCTTATACAAGATTTAATGTATGTTTTGCTGTAATTATCGAGAAAAATATCATTACACAATTTTTTATATTAACTACATTTATAATTTTTTATTAGTAGAAACTAACAGGTATATTTATTTAGTATACATGCAAACAAAGTGAGACGAGGCACGTGGATTTCTGTCAATGATCGTAATGGAATCTTGTAACTATTACATTAACATATTTAACTAGCATTTGTAATAGATATAAGTATAAACACATATACATTCGTATATATATACGTCATATTTAACGTAATTTGAATATGGCTTAATTCATAAGATGATGGTAAACTTGAAACTAAATCAAAAAACGTTACAATCTAAAAAAAATAAATTCTGTGGCTGGCATTGACCTTTCTCATTCATTATCCAGGAAAAAGAATCTAAATCAATAAAAGTATCTAAAGTGGATGGGAAGTCAAAAGCAAATCGATAACTAAAATATCGATAAAATTTCGGAAAAACCAAAAGTATAAGGGGGATCTTCAATAAATAGAAATCCTTAATCTGCAGCAGGGAGATTGTATTACAAAACAATTATTATATGCCTTGAATGTTCGTTTCATTTAAGATTTTCAAGTTACGATAACATTTCCGTCTTTCCAGTAAAGATATTTTTAATTTAATTAAAAAAAAAAAATTGATTCAAAAAAATTTCGGGTAGTTTTAAGACACTCCGTTCCCCACTTTCTGCCGAATTTTGGAGACATTGTGTGTTGAGTGGCAAAACTTAACGTCGCGCTTAACGTCGACACCAAAGCGAAGAAATGAAAATATAAATTAAGGTAAATATTTAATTTCCTCGAGTGGGGATCAAACCCACAACCAGTCGGTTTTACAGTCCCACTTCGTGCCGCTGCGTCACTACTGGCTCTATTTTTGAGTTAATTAAATCAAATAAACCGGTTAAGCGTCACTAAGTTTTGAAATTTTACGTAAATTATTGGGTAAATACAAAGATTTTTTGGTTGGTTCGTTAATATTGTTATGTTGTTATATATGTAACTAATTTAAAAAGTGTACAGTAGTTAATATGCAATTATTACAGTTATTTTACAAAGAATATTATGAATCATTACTCAAATCAATAATTTAATATTAAATCTGAAGCAGTGGATTCTATAACATTAATATATCAAATATTTTTTTTTTTATCGACGACCTTTTCAATTTTATTATATATACATATAGATTATTTGGAAAATTACATAGTATTTATAAACAATTTAAATACTGGGCTAGGTTTTACCATTCGTGCGTCACAAGAAATAATTCTTGTTAAGATTTTTTTCTCAGAAAATCACTACTGCGGCAATCGTAACCGCAGTTTAATTGTATTAATGTTAATTTACTGGCATTGAACCGATTATAAAATCCACATTAAAACTATATTAACATATCAATATATGGTATAAATATCATAGATTTTTTAACAAATAATTATTTACATTGAATCAATGAAAAAAATCTTGTAATAATTAAAAAATGTTTAAGATTTTCTTTGAGCTTTATATTCAATATTAGTATATTTAAAATGGATTGATCTATCAAACATTACAGTTTAGGTAGGTACAACTAAGAAACTAAACATTTAGTAGTTAAAATAACGCTTGCAAAATTACTTTGCAGCAAGTAGCAGACTTTACAAAATAGGAAAATTTCTCTCTTATGTCTTAGGGATTATCTTATAAAATTAGAGCACAGCCGTTAATTGAACTATACACGGTAATATGACAGGTGCGCTGTTTGTTTTTCGAGTTTAAGTTGGCAATAAAAAATCATACATAGCAAAAACAAAATAAAAACTTTAATATGAAGGTCGTATTATTAAAGTTATTCAAATTTCGACAAAAAAAATATTACCTAAAACATACAGATTTTTTTATAAAAATATCTCATAAGAATTAAGTATTTTACAATTCATATCTTTATGTTTATAATATTAAGTCAATCGTATCATATTTGAATCGTTTACACAGAATTATATATATTATTCCGAACGTATTCTATAGTATTCCGAACGTGCCAAAAATATACATTGTTACAGTTTTGAATTACAACAATACAAATATTATATGTTAAGAAAATATGATGAAATAATGAGATGAGGCATTTTTTATGATTCTATAAAAATAAGAGAATTCCACCTTGATCCCTGAACAAATATAAGGTATTCCTTATATTGCTGGCACCAGAGGGGGGCCTGTACTTTACCGCAAATGTCATTGCAGCCTTCATCAACAACAAGTCTCTTTTGTTGTATTGTTGTGTTTTCTTAACATATAATACCTGTTTCGTAATGTGTGATGTAAAACAATTATACTATATATCTTCGAAAACACTGCATATCTGCTGGAAATAGACAAGATATTATAAAAAGAATAAAATGTATGTACGTAAAAGCCGATAACAGCCGGAATTCCCCGCCAACCTCACAAAGCTTTATTACGTTCAAAAAAGACCAATTTTGTGCAAAATATTATCGAAGTATTGCTTGTTCTTGCTTTATGTTTTGTATTATTCAAGTGCAACTTTACTAAGCTAACACGTGTATAATGAGTATGAACAATACGTATATTACGCCAGAATATTTAAAACCTATAACCTATAGCAAAGTTTATAAACCTATTATTACTAAATGGAGTTATTGATATATTTATAATATTTTTAATGTTACTGAGTTAAGTTTTATTCTATTGCCGTTCTCTGTGGCTACCCTGCAGATAAAACGAGAGCTGTAAACGCTACGTTCTCTGCATACCTCTTTCGCCAAGTCCACTTTTTATCAACCCGCACATACATGACCTTAGAGATGTCTTCATGCCATTTACGTGACTTTTTTCCGATACCAATAGTAATGTATTTTCGAATTTCAACCGAGGTCTCACCCTTTCCTTTTTTGCCATAAATTTTTCTTTTATATTTTTTTATCATCCTTTCTTCCTTCGATCATTCGACGGTCAAAACCACTCAGCATGTTCTTCTTCAACTTCTTCCTGAAATCATCACTAGTCTCTATCTACCTGTAATGCCCTGCGTCTCATCATTGCGGATGCGATAAGCTAAATTTAATCTGTAATACCCACGTTTTGATGCCTTTAAAACAGTAGGGCCATACATCCGGCTATACAGACAGCAATGTAAAAGAGTTCCAAATTTTTTTAAGATAAATAAATATTAATCATTAAGTTAATAATACCAATTTACACCGGGAATGTAGTGAAAGTCTATTGAAGGCTATGCATTATACATGGTTCACGGTCAAAAGGCAGGTTTATACACCAAAGAGATATAACATATTGTAAAAAAATCCCCTTTCATATCAAGATATAAACGTTTCACGCTTTATAAAAAAGATGTAAAATATATTTATTTTATTCTATGTACAATTCAAGTTTGCATTAAGAGATATATAGGAAACACTTTTAAAAAAGTAATAATATTTAAAATTTTAAAGCAAGCAAAAAAGCAATAAATAGTTATAATTATTTAACATATACTCTTACATCTCTGTCTACAACCTTTTTTTCTTTCTTATCGATCATATGTAAATTAATTTAATGTAATGTGTTGTTGTAATTGTGTTTAATTCAACACAGATGTCCGGAAACAGGCACTATCATGTTGTAATCCAACAGAAAAACAGCCTTGAACTGTATAGTCAGTTTTAAAATTGGTGATGACAAATACGTTATATTCTTAAACCTTCCCGGAACCTTCGGACTTTGTATAAAATTATGTTTTAGTACATTTGTACTAAAACATAATTTTATACAAAGTCCAACTAAAATATATATTATTTTTAAATTAATATATGTATACACATATAATTTATTACAGTATTTAAACATAAAGACGAAGAAATAGTCTTTCTCTTGTGAGAAAGACTATTTCTTCGTCTTTATGTTTAATAAAAGTTATGTTTAATAAAAATTTAATAAAAAGATCATATGTATTATATTGTTATAATAGTGTAAATTATATTTTACAATATCTTTTTTCGAGTTCCATAACTGAAAATGTAAGAACGGAATCCTCATAAGATGACTTTATTGTCCGTCTGTCCATCTGTCAAGGCCATTTATCTAAAGATCGCGTAGATATGAAGCCAAAATTATATTGTATATCAAATATGAATGTATATGAAGCACGTAAAAAAATCAATATTCTAAGTGACCGCAATTAAAAGATTAAGCATTTATGCATTGACTTTGCTGCATTTTATATGAAATTTGACGCATTATCAATACTTATAGAGTACTTCCTGTGGACCTACAGCTATAAAATTTAATAAAAAGATCATATGTATTTCATAGTAAAAAATCATTGTAAAGTTATATTTTCAGTTCATTTCATACAAAGTGAGTTCGTACGCCCGTAATCTTAAGTTTGTCAACTTTTATAAGTTCTAATTTTGTTGATATATAATCCTGAAATCGGTAAAGAAACCCTGATGGGCGAGTCCGACAAGCACTGGCCCGGTTGTTTTCTCGTGTTTCACGCTGTATCCCCCAAAACGCAGAGTAGGCAAAGGGAACCTATTAAGAAACTCAACACGCAATGCCTCTCTGGAGGCACTGCGTGTTGAGTGGCAAAACTCAACGCCGCGCTTAACCTCGACACCAGAGAAATATATCATCTCTAAATATTTCATCTCCTCGAGTGGGAATCGAACCCACAACCAGTCGATTTTACAGTCACGCTTTGTGCCCCTGCGCCACGACAGGCCTTATGTGATAGATATGAGTATATATTTTTCTGTATACATTGTATTGAGCACGATTTATATTTTTTTTGTTATTTGCAAAACATTTACATAAAGTTACCAATATAACTTAGCTTCGATAGTTAATATTCATGGTTTGTTTACTTCTTTTTGTGACATTACAAATATTTTACGACAACCGAATGATTTATCTTCATCTTATAAAAGCCATTGACGTCTTCACTTGTGAAGTGAGTAAGCAAATAGCTTAATCTTTACCAAAGACTATTTACAAAGCTAAAATGTTCATTCCCACTAAAGTCAATTGCTTTTTAACCTGGCACGATAAAGACTTTTCTATAATTTACTGAAGAATAATATGCAAATATTATACAGACTGTTTTTATCACCACTAGTTTAAATAAAACCACAGTTTAAACTACCTACTAACTGACTCTTTAACTCTATAAAAATTGTTTTGTTTTTTCAAACAAAATAAATAATAAAATTATCATTGTAAAATAAAACGCCATAAAATAAACGCGCAACGCACGCAGCCATAAACCTATCAAACGCCACCGCATACGCCTCATTTCAAAATCGAGTTGTAGGTATTGGCGGCAAAGTTCAAAGTTGTTTAACCTTTAATAGTATTTTTGTAGTAGTATGTGTTAACGTTATTGGTATCTATGCGTAACTGCGTCACACGACATACAGGTATGGATAAACATCATGAAATGAAAAAAAAAACCTATGCCTAAACTATTGAGGTATCTTGATCAATTTATTTAGGTATGGGTTTAAAATATTTTGCCCTGTATGCTGTTTCCGTAAAAAGAGCGCTGACGCTTCCACCATGTATAAAATCAGCTTCACGCTGTGTCCCCCACGTTGCAGGGTAGGCACAGGGAACCAAATCAGACACTCCGTTCTTCTCTCTTTCCAATTTATAAAAAATAAGATGCTGATTTGTTTTGGGAATAGACAAACATTATTTATTGGACAAAAATTAAGTACTCAAAAGTGCGTTTAGAATGAATATAGATTTCAATTATTTTACTTTTACGTACTATGTCTATGGCTTAGTATTTCTAATAATCATAAATTATGTTTTAATGATATAAAACTTCCGCGTACAATTTGATTCACACGATTTTAATAAACCTTTCGAGATAAATTATTTTGTTTTTACTCATTATGTTCAAAATATTCCACTCGTGACGACAAAACTGGTTAAGAGTTAACGTAAAAAAACCTATATCTAAACTATTTAGTATGCAACGCCTGGTTTCCTTTGCAGTGGTTAATTTTTTTTTATATTCATTATTTCACTTACTTTATAATTTCGCGATGTTTTAATTTCTTATTGGGAAATTTATTCATATATTTATATATGTTTGTATGGGAATTTTGAAGTATGTCAAGGAATATATTAGAAATAATTGTCCACGGTTACTAATTTATGATTATTTAAAACCTAAGCATATTACCACTATAGTATACATAAAACTGTTTATCTGTTAAAATAAGCATTTACCATTATAAATTGGTAAAAAAAATGTTTATTGTTTAAAAACAAAAAAAATACTTCAATTAAGCCAACGAATATGCTAGAATTTTCGGTCAGTGGCCACCGCAGTGACGTAGAAGGTTGGTTTTCAGACACGCAAAGGTCAATGGCAGAGGATACTTAGGTGTTCTTTAAGCATTTGTAAACATAAATAAGGACCCGCGAGTGCGACTGCCGAAGTGATAAATGTTGGTGTTACATTTGAATTATTGTTTTGTTCTTATTTATTACGGTTTGCTAGTGGCTATTAGATTATAAGAAATAATTAATATAACATGATTTTTTTGCACTTATGCGTAGCCGCTTAGAGTAAATACTTCATACATACATGCACATGTTTACTTTGTCCGGCTTAACAACAAATCATAGTTTAAGTATATTACTTACATTGTTTTTAAGAATTTGTTGTCCCGCACAATTAAGACAATTCTATTCCACATTTTCAGTAAGTATCGAGAGCGGGCCACGTGAGCGAGGAAATTATGGTTGTGGGTATATTGGTTGTGGGTTCGATCCCCACTCGAGGAGTAGAAATATTTGCTTAAATTTATATTCGGTGTCGAGGCTAAGCGCGGCATTGACTTCTGCCACTCAGCACGCAAACCTCCACAATTCGACAGAAAGGGGAACGGAGTGTCTTAACTCTTGGTTCCCTCTGCCTACCATGCCATGCCATGGGATACAATGTGAAGGTGATTTGATTTTTTTATGACCATAATGGTAAACATTATAGATGTCGAGCTAACCTAACCTTTGTAAAATTTATTTAGCGTAATGGAAGTCTTCTGTTTATGTACAATTGAAGTTTTGAAGTATCTGATGAAGAACCCAAAAGGTCAGCTATACTATGGGAATGACGCCTTTACAAAAGTTAGTCGGTTTTAGTTAGTTAGTTTGAAGGGCTTCTTCTATTGTTGTTATTTTCATTGTTACTCTTAATATGAGTTTGAGGACATCTGAGAAGTCTGGATGAAACAGTTGGGTTCCCTATAAAATAAAAAAAAACTCTAGGTAAATCCAACCTAATTCTAAAGAAACTTAAAGTAACTTAGTTACTTGGTCGTTGGACTTGTACACACACGCAATTATATTTAAAGAATATTCAACGGTCGGTCATATAAAATTTAAATACGAGGAAGAAACCTTAGAATTAACTTTATTTTTCCTTTATATTTCATTGCTTTTTATAAAGAAGCGGACAGATATTTTAACAAAACATTTCCTGATCTTAACCAAATATAGTGGTGTCAATTTGAGCTTACTTAATATAATTTTTTTCAGCTTTTGTTTGGTATATTTATTAGGTATCTCTTAATTAATTTTTTTCTTAGCTAATTTTTACCTTAAAGTGATTAAAATCTTTCTGTCTACATTATAGTTTATATTTAAATTTGTGCATACATTCATATTCAGTTCATTTATTAATGTTTCCATAATATATGAGTCTATACAATTCAATATTGGTAAATATAAAGACACACCTTAACCGCTAAGAGTTGTGGAATTATATCTACAATCATCTTAGCTAACCCTTGTAATTTGGTAGTATACCTTCTATAAGTTCCTATAATATAAATTAAATGTCGAATCAAATGGAGCACATCTTGACTTTATTATGTACAGAGATAGACTGAAAATTGATTTAATAATATTTTTATTACAAGTTAAATAAAGATAATATGTACCTTATCATTGTTTTCCCATTCTGCTATACCTAACCTTTACTATCCGGTAAAAGGAAAAAATCGAAATCAAATCTATTACTACGATGCATTTCAATATTTTTTATTAAATAGTTTGATAAAGCTTAAATTCGAATATATTTGAGTTTCATAATTCTAGTTCCATTATATGTATTATTACATTCTGAGAGAAATAATGTAACAATTTTTTTCATAGTACTACTATGTTGTACTTTATTTCTTGTAGTCATTTTATTAAAAAAGCTAATATAAAATTAGCTAATTAGTTACCTGGACCGTTCAGGCTATAAAATGAACGTCACTGTTCTATAATAAACACAGACACAGACTTAGAAATAATTATCTTTCTTTATTAAATGTCCTCCAGGGGAACTGGAGAAAAAAAACCGGCGACCGTAACAGTCGGACTCGCCCTCCGAGGGTTCCGTACAAATATTGGATGTCGCGACATTTTTCTGAAATTCATCTAATACCTTACTTAAACCATTATTTTCTCTTAAACTATTACTATCTATAAATGCCAGCTACCAAATTTTATAATTCTATGTCAACCGGACCTTATTAGTACTGATTCAAAGACGATTTATCTTTTTTATCAGTTAATATATGTAAAAAGGATTTTTTCAGGACGAGGACGATTTTTTCTGGCTATATCATTTAAATTTAAATTCGATACGTTTCGATTCGATTCCTATGAGTGTTTCTAAGATAAAGGCTCTTGATAAACAGACATATGGACAAATGGACAAAATGATCTTATATAGAATGATCTTATATATATGTGAGATACATCCGAATAGCTAAT
>DVQM01002178.1:0-10521 GCA_018231645.1 Heliconius ricini | reverse complement strand
ATATATATATAGTGTTAACTTTATATAGCGTCAGTTGATTTAACAAAGTACTCAAGCCGAAATCACTGGACTCTGGTTAGTTAAGTTGCCATGTAATGATATACTTTATGTGGTATTACATCCATTTTCAGTAACGACAACGCTTCGTGTATTCAGTATAAAAACCAGCCTTTCGAAGCTTCAAAATGAATAAAAAAATTCGTACGTTCTTTTGGTTGTTATTTATTGCTTTATTCACGACAATAACAACATTAGAGTAGTCCTCTCAGCAACGTTATATAGAGTTTACACTGTATATTATATATGAACATTTATTACATATATGTATGTGTTTGTACATTTGCGTGTGTGTATGTGTTTGTGTGTGGTGTGCGTGTGTTCAAGCGTCAGCATCGGCGCCCTTCAGCCGCAGTCGGGCGAAGTCCTCGAATATGATATCGTCATCTTGCTCTTGGCCATTCTCGTCTCTGTAAGAACGAATAATGCTTAAATTATACAGAAAAAAATAGTAGATTCATTGAACTATATGAAAAAAAAAACCTAAAATAAAGTGTGGGGCTAAATATGGAGAATAATGTGTATGTCTAGATAAAATCAATCTTTATTATATCTATCACACTTTGGGATTTAATTTTTTTTATAAATTACCCTTCTAATGTATTTTTTTATAGAAGTTACATGCACAGACAGTGATAAGTTACATTTGTATTATATGTATAGATAACACGTACGGATGCGGGTCCAACTGTATGAGGTCGTGGTCCTGCGGCGCGGGCTCGGGTACCGGTCGCGGGGCCTCCTCCTCCGGCTTGGGGTGCATCAGGATAAAGGGCAGCTCCGCGCTCAATTCACTACAAAATGGAAGAAATAGAGAAATAAAATTATTTTGCTATTTATTCTCATCTTTGGGTGCATGCTTAAAGTACGTCACACGAACTTTATAACTTTTGATAATCTAGCGTATGGTCACATGTTTTGCAATTTACCACTTATTATATTAAAACAGCAGTTCATAAATTATATTTGTAATTTGTAGAAAATATTTTAAAATGTGTTGACTGCCACATAGATACTTTAAATATTAATAATGAACGTAAATCCTTCTATATATATTAAAATATAAATACAAATATATATTATATATATTGTATAAACTTACCCGCCAAGAGGTCCAAGGCACAACTTGACCTTCACTTTATATTGTACTATGATTCCTAAATTTTCACGTTGCGATGGATCTGCAATACTGAAAACACAAAATTATGCGAATTAGAAATCAAAACGCAATATTGTTCGACTAAGTTATATAATAATAATCTTGGTGGAAGTCACACTTTCAGTTAAGTGGAAAATATATATATACCAAAGGAAGATACAGTCAGCTCATTCTGCAAAAATGTAGGCGGACGCGAGGAAATTAAGCAATCATTCGTAAGACATAGTTTTATATAATCAGTCTACCCGTGATCACAGAGTACTGCAAAGTGTTTGAAACGTCGTGTTTCAAAAAATGTATAATACTAAATATTTGCGATTATTCTGGTTAAATAGTTTCATTTTAAATGTGTAATAATCGTGAAAATCAAAGAAAACCTTTGATTTTCATGATCACTAATTACAAACAATTGTAATTTAACTCACAGAGTACTAGACGCGAGGTTAGTATCCTCATGTTTAAGCTGCCCGTCCAGCGCCAGTCCCCATTTGTCCTTATTATTCGCCAGAAGAGGTGTCAGAGTGAACACTTTGCTCAAAGTAAAGCCGGGACCCACCGGACAACCTTCCCTGCAAACAATGTTCTAGAATAAGCATATAAACCTACAAAAAAAATATCTTAGTATTATTTATCAAGTAGTCAAGGATTTATTTAAAAATTTTAATTAACTGTATCATATTTGTCATTTATATGGAGAGTGCTATTTTAAAATTAAGCATGTGCCCCTTAGAGGTAATTTAATATAGTTGTTTTTTTTTTGTTTCAAAGTGTACAGCTTTCGTTTTTAAGTTAAGTAAAGAATCAGTGGGTGGCTGCTGAGCCATTAATTGTGGATATTACTATTAAACTTAGATATGAAAATCATCTCTTTTCATATATTCAAATATTATACAAAGTATTCAAATTCGCTTTAAAACTTTGAGGTTACGTGAGTGCAACGATTAATTCATATTAAATATGGTACTTTGAAAATTGTATATAATTTAATGTACCGTAAAAGAAGATAAGCAACCTAGTGTTAAGACACTTCGTTTCTCATTTTCCATCGAATTCTAGAGGCATTGCGTGTTGAGTGGAGGAAATCAAAGTCGCGCTTTGCCTCGACGCAAGAGCGAAGATATTAATAGCTTTATTAATTAAGATTAATAAATAATTGCAATTGATCGTTTTGTGAACATAACTATAATTGATGTTATTGTACAAAAAAATCTAGGTATGAAAATTTATTATGAAACAAACCAAAAATCACCCTTTAAAAATAAACAATTTTTTTTCAACAAGCTACAGCCAACCCCATACGATTAGTAAACAAAATTTGGAATAAATATAAAACTTTGGCATATATCATACATGCGTAATGAAATCACGCGTTGGGCACTTACACGGATTTTTTAAATTTCTTACTGAATAATCCGATCAGGGGAACTTTATTAATGCTCCATACAGTCTCCTCCCTGAATAAAAAAGTCTTAAGTCAAAATTTGATTTATTTTGTTATTTCTATAGTCGAACTACTGTTTAAGCTATAGATATTATTACAATAAACAGATTCCCAATCAAAAAAAATTGTAATTTTTGAAAAAAATATCTAAAAACGTATATTAATAAATCTATTATTACAAATGATGCATAGTTTCAGTCATTGTCTGATTGAATGTCTCAATAAAAATAGTAATTATAACGTAACAGATACTATATTATTCTACTAATGATAGTTATTCACTATATTATATTAAATACGTTCTTTTTTCTACTTAAAGTTACAAAGTTTCTTCGATAAACCATACAGAAAATAGAAGCCATTTCATATGTCAGATTCACTTTTCCGAGATCAGGTAACTTTCAAACGTACATGAATGAGTGACATGTGAATAAGGCATTGTAACGTCCGGTCATATTGTGATTTATCCTGCGGGACGATAGTAACTTGGTGGAATTTACAAAGGTTTTACGAAGGAAATTGAAATAATTTTTGTATTTAATATATGTATTGGTAAAGAATTCGAAAATAATTTTAGTGAAAATAGATATTTTTGTGTTTAGCGTTTATTATAGTTCGACGTTAACAGAAACAAAAATATTGGAGTCAGAACGGCCTCTTTTTTCGGCAGTAATCAGTTTGTCCAGAAAAAATAACCATACATATATATACTAATAGAAAAAATAACTCATTCTTATTATTATAACTCGGAACTTTTATTTAAAAATTTTTTATAAGCCAATTCAGTTAAATATATATAATATATATCATTAATCAGAAATAAATATCAGAAAACCGACCTTTTGAACATTTCACAGTAGTTCGTGGTAACTACGGACTACTGTAAATTAAAAAAAGAACAAAAATACATTTTTAAATAAAGCAAAATAATAATGTTCAATAAAGTTGAGGGAAATATGTTAGAGAGCGCGGGCACACGTTACAAATACTTGCTACAAAATTTTGACAAAGGAATTTTTGTTCACTGTGTCTTACATAGTATATTAAACTCCACTTTATTTCATGTGGTATTTATATTTTAAACAAGATATTTGAGAACGACGAACATATACGATTACTAAACACGTTTATGCTGAAAATTTATTGGGGATTCGATATTTCATATTGCTTATATTAAACGACTTAATTAACGAATATACCTCATATTGCACTATTGTCAAATCTTTAAATTTTAGAACATTTCACATTTGTACATTAACGCTAATATATAAGGTAGTAGGTAACAAAACTGATATTCGAAATTGTACCGAATAACAATCGATACAAAAACGTAATTATTAAAAAAATAATGAATACCAAAACACTCACTCGCTCTCCGCCTCAGCCACAGTGCATTTGTACTGTGCGGTGGAGAAGAGACATATATCTGCGAACTGACGCACTGACACTTTGATGCGTTTAACCGATCTGTTGGAATTATTTGCTATGTGCACGTTCACTGCTATGTTCTCGCCGTGGTGGTATAGTTCCTGGAAAATAAATAATTACATAAAAAGATCTAAACAAACGAAATATAATAGAAATGTTAAAAGATATAGATAGATTTGACCGTGCACTGTAATTTTGACACATTGCATTTTTTATTAATTAAAAATATTTTTTTTAAAGTAACGACGCAAAGCAAGTATTATTTTTAAACAGCTTTAAATAAAACCTGGAGTTTGCATAAAATATTATTTGAAATACCTTGTCTAAAGAGGCCTCCAGGTACAGTTTGTTAGGGCTCATCATAAACTCTTTCGACACTTCGACGGATGGCTGCTCTCCTTGCTTGCTTGGAGCGTACATAATCTTTCTGATTGCAAGCCGAACTGAATTTCTACAAAATGTATAAATAAAAGTTATTTTTAATATACATGGAAGTTAGGCACAAAAACCCAAAAACAGAGCTATTTTAAATAAATCAGCTTCACACTGTATCCCGCCCACAACAGAGTAGGTAGAGGGAACCTAATGTTAAGACACGTCCGTTCCCCACTTTCTCTCGAATTCTGGAGGCATTGCGTGTTGAGCGGCGCTTAACCTCGACACCAGAGCGAAGTAATGGAAATATTAAATTAAGTAAATATTTCATCTCCTCGAGTGGGGATCGAACCCACAACAAATCGGTTTTACAGTCACATTTCGTGCCGCTGCGCCACGACTGACCTCAGAGCTATTTTATTTATTAAATAAAATAAATAAAACACATTTAGCGAACGAAGAAACGATTTTTTTGTTTAGTTATTATGGTGATGGATCTTCAAAAATAAATACAACAATTGATTGTGCGTCGTGATTTTTTATGATGGATTAAAATTAAATAACGCATTTTTTGTCTGAATTGAAGTCTTATTCAAATATAACAATTAATAAAATATTATCATAATTATTGTAAGTTACAATAATATAGTTAAAATTTCATGTTATAATTAAGCAAATACTAACTAATGAAGGTTCAAAATTACATTTTATTCTTTATTCAAAATACTTCTGCAAGTTCTTTTGAATTTTCTAATGAACATACGACTACAACTTTCAGTTCTGCTGTGTAGAATACTTGACACTACACTCTCTTTGCTTCAACAAAAATGAGGCTTAAAATATTACCGTTACATACAAAAAAACCTCACCTCTTATGTGGCTTATCATCTTGAGAATCAGCAACAAAAGCCTTCAATTCGTAATCAACGCCACAAGGTTTTCCTGTATCACCGGGAGCCGGTTGTAGAGTCACTGAGGCGGGACAATGCGGTGGCAGTTCGAAGTAAAACGGATGGGCGGCGGGCCCGAGTTTGCGTACGAGCCGCTCTTGGAGTCGCGTCAGCGGCCGCTTTGGGGTACCCGTTGCTGGGTATATCTAGAATTAATTAAAAAAATGTTTAGTTAAATATGATGTTACAAAATTATTATATAAAATACGAATAGAACTTAGGTTCTAGGTAAATAGCGTTGGCTGGCTTGGCTTTTAGATTTATAATAGAAAAAAAAACATAAAAACTTTGCTTTGATAGTAGATTCATAAAAATCTATAGTTCCGTGACAGGGGCGGTAATCAAAGCATATTTAATGAAACTGATTACTTCGATTTTAATCGATATCTAGGTGTAATTATCTTTAAAGCTCCAGCGAAAAATTTCAGGTCGCATATTTTCAGTATAATAATGTAGTTTCTAGTTTTGTTTTGCATAAGGCAGCAAGAACTAGGGAGACATGCAAAGGTAGACAGCCCGCCAGCAGCCAGCAGTATATTTACTTTTCGCTTTATTTACATATTTGGATGCAAGCATTGGTGCTTTGTCTAAATCAATAAATACAATAGTTTCCCTTATGAGTATTTGAACCTATAATCATAGCGTCAGAGATATCAACGAGAGTCTCAGTGCAATGATTTATACTCAAGTACATAGTAAAGTATATTTTAAGTACCTACAGGAATGAAGCTTGCGTGGTACATTTCGCTATCAGTTGTAGCGGAATGACATTTTATAGCTATTGGACAGTAAAGAGCTTTATAACAGCTGGCACTTAACATATAATGACGATGATTTTTTTGTAAATAAAAAATAGTAGAATGACAATTTAAATTTAAATTTGTTTTTTCAACACTTTTTTAGAATGAGAACCTTATGTACGACACTCGACATACCCACATTTCCTCAAAATTTTGAGATATTATGAGAGGTGAAACTTTGTCGTGTCACCAGAACGAGAAAATGAAAACAATAAATGATCCTCCGAATCAATTCACCGAGTATGAATCGAACACACAACCGTCGCGTTTTGAGTTCACAGACACAATGCTGTATCACTGCACCACGAAAGTCTCTACACAACCTCTATATAATATATATGTATACGTAATTTATGGCACTAATCCGTATAAAATTAACAAATATAAAAAAAAGATATGACATTACTTGATGTCCACAACAAACGTGATAACCTTGCAGCGAGTGAGCTACGTCATACTTTATAATATATTTTAATTTAAACTAGTCCATAACGACGCTTACGGGTAAATAAAAAAAAAAAGTTTATTAACATCATCGCCCACATAACGCATTCCTACATACGAGCTGGTGTTGAATTTCGCTGTTTTGTTCAGTTACGAACTACGGTATATTATTATGAGTTTGCAGTGCGAATAACATACCTACTGCCTGAATCGTTTCAATTATTTACTTGAAATGACCGTGGCGTTAAATTGCATGTCAACATTTTTGAATATTAAAAAAAATTGAATTGACTGCCAAAACCGCTTTATTGGGTAAAGATCAAGTAAAAATTTGATTTATCACTATGTAGTCTCCTTTCAAAAAGAAAAATATTAAAGATGCATTATGGTGGAGAAAATTTAATATAATAATAATATACAAGCACCTACTTTCGGTTCACATCTGCACCAGTCGTGTTTTACAATTGTGTTTGATTGAATATTTTATTTGGTAAATCCATTGAACTTTTATGTACTATATTTTCAACTGGATTTAGTTTTAAGATTGTCTATTATAATGACATTTCTTTATTAGATTTAAAATAAACCATTCCACATATAATATCTATGTAAAAGTTCATAAGGCATAATCAATATTTTTTTTATCAGAAAGGTAAAAATAACCTGAAAAATTACCTGTTCAGCAGCCAAATAAAGATCCTTTCTGAACGTCAGGCCGAGGACGTCCAAATCCTCGCGCCCATATCGGAAGGCGGCAAGCACGTGTCCAAACACCTTCCTATCCTTCACGTACTCCGGGTCGATTAGCACGACCCCGTCTGTAAAGATGACACTTTAGTTACTTATTTAGTTAGTTCTTTAACTCTTACTTTACCTTAGATGGAATAAATTATGTTCCTTTAAACAGTAATATCGTTTATTTTAACAATTTTAGGTCAACAATTTTTACATATGTTATATATGTACAGCTAATAACTATCATGTATTATTTTACGATTTAATTATGAAATGTCTAAATGTGTTTTGAAGCTTATGTATGTTAACGCTAGATCATTATATCGTTGAAACACACCCTTCCCCGATTTCTACTCTATTTTCGAGGTATTGCGTGTTAAGAAGCAGAAGTCAAGGCCACAAGTGTCTTGTTACTAAAGCTAAAAAAGTTGCGTTGGCCTGCTGGTGTGTTGCTTATAATGAATTTCCTTATAATATAAAGCACACTTACCAATCGGGTCTACATGTGTGATATGGTCTACAAAGTCTCTTTTCCCTAAATACACTGTTATCTGTAACAAAATATATCATATTATTACTTTACAAAACATATCAAAATTTGAACGTAACGTAAATTGAACCTGCTGATGAAAAAAGAAGAATCTTTAACCGACTTCCGTAAAGAGAAGGTTATTAATTCGATTGTATTTTTATGTTTGTTACCTCAGAAACTTTTACTGGGTGAAACGATTTAGATTATTTTTTTTTATTTAAAAACTGGTGCTTCCTGTGCAGTCCCATTTTAATTTAGACCATTTCTGATAATGTTCCATCCATGAGAAAATCACATAAATCTCAATCAATTACTATTTTTAAAAAATCTCATATTTATTTTTAAAGCAAGTAAATTAAAAAATATTAAACACACAAGAATAAGAACATTTTTTTTAAGAAATTGAAGCGCTTTAAGTTGAAGTGACCAATCTCCTGTCGGTAAAGACGTTTTGATAGTAACATACATAACAACAGCAACGACTACATTAAGCTTTTAAGGCTTTATCTTTGAAAACTTAAAGGAGGTAACTGAGATTTTAGTTGTTGGATTCACAAATCACGATACAAGTATTTTTTCAATTATTATGAATATAGTGCTGTTTGTGAAGTCTCAAAGAATTTAATATATATTAAAAAAACATGCCAATCTTTTGTGAATATAAATAGGTAAGTAGATAGCTTCAATGATCTTTTTATTGAAATAAGATACTAAACTTTCTGTAAAAAACACATTTTTTTAGTACGGTAGGCAGATGGAACCTTGGAACCTAGTGTTAACAGACTCCGTTCCCTACGATTTACCGAATTCTGAGCGTTGAAATTCAATGCCACGCAATGTCTTGTTATACCGCAGCGTGGAAATATTAAATATTTCATTCTCCTGAGTGGAAATCGGATCCACAACCTTCACGTTTACAGTCGCTCTAATTTATCAGTTTATAAATAAAGCCTTCGAGTGAAAACAATTTTAAAGCTCATAATACGCGTAGACTCTCTTGAGATTTATGTTTAAATATAAATTCCATCTAGT
Organism: Heliconius ricini; assembly: GCA_018231645.1. NCBI lineage: Eukaryota > Metazoa > Arthropoda > Insecta > Lepidoptera > Nymphalidae > Heliconius > Heliconius ricini. The sequence goes on along the minus strand of DVQM01002178.1, from coordinate 1,568 downwards.
CTAGTTAAACAAAGTGCGATATTTGCTTTCGTCATATAATATTAAAGTTTTCTAAATGAACAGCGAGCAGAGGACTTTGTGAATTTATGTTATGGTATTAAACTGCTCTTATGTCTCATGCATAAAACGCACACATGACACATCAATCTATATTATGAAGTACTATAATATATAACTAAAAAGTTGGGTCCAGTGCGCTAATATTAGGAACTAGAGGTCACACCTACACAGCTCTTAATTATTTTCATTGTACCACAGGGGCGAAGCCGCAAGTAAAAAAACCAGTTACTATATAAAGTACGATAAATGTACAATAATTTTATACATGTATGAAGAAAGAATCTTTCTAAATTTAAAAAGACCATTTTTTATTACGATAATTTTCTTCTTACCTTGCCATTTGGCGAGCTCTTCTTGAAGACTCGCGTTGCTTGGCGTTGCTTGTTGCTGCCTCCGTCGTCCATTGTGCCGCCGCGCCCACCGCACCACTGCGATAAACAACGTAGAATAACATAAAGCATAAAATAAAAAAAATAATGAATGAACAAGATGCCAGTCGTGCCACAGGGACACAAGCGTGTGACTTTAAACGCGACAGGTTGTCGGCGATTCCCACTATGTCAAATCAAATATTTAATATATTTATTTCCTCGAATTGTTAACGACGCAAATCACGGCGTTTAGTTTCGCCACTCAACAAGCAATTTCTACAGTTTCTCTTCCTATTCTGCTATATACAGGATACAGCGTGAAGCGAAAAAAATGAACAATGTTCATACACGTCTTATAGGAATCAATATATTATCAATGAATATTGTACAAAAAATAATGCAAAGAGATGAAAATTAAATATAATATAAAGATTTTATGTAAATTTAAGTATATTTTTACGTTGTTACAATGAAAAGGAGATCCAAATCAATACCTGCGCTCAAAATGCCTGTACAAAATATGCCTGCGAACTTTGAGAGACTCCAAAAGTTCGCAGAATTACGAAATATAACTTGTATTTAAGTCGACAACGACAATGACAGCGTATAAAATGAATTCCTATTGAAGGACAAAGGCGTGCCTAACAAGAGGTGTAGCAATTTAATCGATCTCGTCTTTTAGCCACTGGCTAGGAAAAATATTTTTAGACTCTCTTATAGCGGTGTTTAATTCCGTCAAAAATATAAAATTTATTCAAGGAAAATTAAATCAAATCAGCTTTACGCTGTATCCCGCACACAGTAAGCAATGAGAACGAAGTTTTAAGAGGCTCCGTTCCATATTTTCAGCCGAATTCTGGCGACATTGCGAGTAGCGGAACTCAACACCGCGCTTGGTATCGACAGCAGAGCAAAAAAATGGTATAAAATATATTCAAGTTGTAACAACAATTTTAATAAGCAAACATTATTTACAATAATATGTGTAATTATTTATATAATATATCCTCAGTATCCTCATAATAACAAACCTTATCATAAGATTACTCGTTTGTTATGTTAGCACCTAATTAAATACTATCATGAATAATGATAGTACCATCGATCAGTTAAACTAAACCTTGTTCATAAAATTCT
>DVQM01002177.1:0-10522 GCA_018231645.1 Heliconius ricini | reverse complement strand
CGCCCCTCGTGACGCCGCGCGCCTCGCCCGCGCACCAGCCCGACTACAGGTTAGTATAGGCAGAGAGCACGTAGCGTTAACACACTCCCTTACCAACGCATTGCTCAATTTTGCTTGTTGAAAGGCGGAACTCAACGCCGCTCTTTATTTTTTACCAGCGCTACGAAATTAGAATACGACACTTTCCTACATCGAAGTCGAATGGACGCTTTGCCGCCTTGCTACTGCGGTCTTATTTAATTATATTTACCGTTAATACCGTAATTATTACCGTTTATTTATATTTGTATAGATATACAAAATATAAAACATATGTTTGGTGGATTTTATTTTAACTAATCGAAACCTCTACAAACTGACTTAAACATGCAACGAGAATTATGCGCTATTTTGAGTATATTTCTTTTTTAGTAACGGGATAAACTAAAAAACATATAAAAAATATACGAAGCAATACGAAGTATAAGTTTTAATAATCATAATCATATTCATATCATATGTATAGTACAATTATTATATAGTACAATTCCAATGAATTAAGACGGTTTTGATAATAAGTGACAAAAAGTTGATCATAACACTACACACTCTCTCACAGCCGCACCCATTTTGAACCACCAAAGGCCGCAGAAGATAAAACTAAGAAACCAATGGACGTCTTCGGCGATTTGCTCGGCAGTCAGGGGTACGATTTCGCGAAACGCGATACCGGCCCTAAAACCATGAATGCGATGCGGAAAGAGGAAATGGTGAAGGAAATGGATCCGGATAAACTGAAAATACATGAATGGGTATGTTTAGTAGTAATTTGTTGGGGCGTATCAGTTACAATAATGATCATGAACGCATAAAGGTAAAGGAATGAAAAAAGCTTTTATTGGCCTACGATTTCATACCCATTTAGAAGATTAGATTAGATATTTAATTTTCAATTTCTGTAAAACGAAACGTATGAAAATCAAAAAAACTGGAGCACGTAGTATTACGTGCTAGGTTTAAATCTTAGGTATCTGCTTAGCTTGTTTTATGCGGGAAATACGTGAATTTGTTTAAATACATACAGTTGTTTAGCGATTGTTGTGCACATTATAATGTTCAGGTCACACAAATTTAGCAATATAAAGTGACGCGATCGGGTAACATGTGTTGGTCACTAGACTAAAGAACTTAATTACAAAAATCACTTGCCGTATAAAAATAGGTGAAATGAAATGAAAGAAATGACTACGAATTGGATTTTACCTTTTAGACGGAAGGTAAAAAGGCGAATATACGGGCCCTCCTGTGTTCGCTGCACGGCGTGGTGTGGGCGGAGTGCCGGTGGGCGCGCGTGGACATGGCGCAGCTGGTGTCCGCCGCCGACGTCAAGCGCCACTACCGGAAAGCGTGTCTGGCCGTACACCCCGATAAGGTACGCTTTAAAAGGTTTTAATATATTAATAGATAGATAATTGTTTTCTTCCTTAAGAATGTAAATTCGTTTATTTTTATCAAATATAGCCTTTATATTAACCTTTTCTATTCCACATGAAACAAAGCTAATGCACATATGTACATTGCTTTTTCTAGCAAATGGGAACCCCAAATGAAAACCTAGCAAAAATGATATTCATGGAACTAAATAATGCGTGGAGCGACTTTGAAAACGATACCAAGCAGCAGAATTTGTTTCAATCTTAATGTTATTATAAATTATTACATGAATATAAAAGAAATGAAATAAATAACATCAAATGTCTCGTCTTAATTGCTTTATTATTTTGCGATTTACTCAACCATAATACATTACTTATTTATGTAATAGAAATAGGTCTGACAATACATTAACTTGTTAATTATTATTTAAAATATTTTATTTTGTATCAATATATTAGAAATGGATACATCACATTATTAGTACTTCTATTGTTTTTAAAAAATCGTAAAATACATGACATTTTGAGTTAGAATCAAATTTGTTATTATAAGCTTAAAAGTATAAATCATACAGTGGTTCCTTCGTCAGATCTCTTTGTATTATATATAGCAAAAATATAATTTGTGCTATAAATGCGGTAAACAGTGTTTAATCTAAGCATGCTTGTTATAACTGATACCCGGGTGTAGCTAAATTATGTAATATATATATCTTATATCTTTCGTCTCATTGAAATATTTGAATAAAAATTAAATTTATTTTGAAAATGTAATTGTTTTATGTATATTTTGCTTATGTGTAATTGTCTATTACAAAGTGTATGTGAATACAGAAGTAACACACGTAACCAGATTCCTTGTTGTGCTTAAACATTCGAATAAACTCATATCCGGATAAGTAAATGTGTGAAGAAGTTTGAATGAATACTGGACATAAATCTCGAAAAGTATATATTTAGAAATACTCCTCAGTTTTTTAAGTTTGTATAACAAATCAATGTCACGTGTCCACATAGTATATATAAATTAATTCTGTATAATTGAGGGCCGGATTATCGAGTCTTTATTGTATTAAATTTAGCATACATAAACCATAAATTTATGGCTTCTCGTATGTACTAAATTATGTTTTTTTAACTACATATAACTTTATCACTTGGGAATTATAAAATGTAGAACATATTGATTTCTTAGTTACTATCTGTCTTGATTGTTCTAAATCTTATTTTTATTTTATATAAATTTCCATTGTTCATAAATATCTTGATATATGTGTAATTGTTAATAAAATAGAAACATATAGATAGATTTGTTACTGTAATGCAACTTCATTGATATACCGTACCAATGGTGCATATAGTTGTTTTAAATGGGTGCCTGGATTTCATTTTTATTGAGTATATCTTATTCTAACATCAACCTTCCATAGATAATTTAAATATTTTGAATGTTAAGAAACTATTATTATTATTTGTGCGATAAACTTTATTTCTGTATCAAAATGCCGATGTATTTTTTTTTACTTCTATTTATCATGGTATTGTATATTTATTTTTAAGAGTAAATATTTTTTTAATAATCATAGTATATTATATTAAATATAATTCATTTTGTTTAATTTTGTTTTTAAAGTAATGCGTAAATACCATGGAATACGGTTAAATTAATATTCAAAATTATGATTGGCTATGGTTATTTAAAAATAATAATAGGTTCAATTAAACTTACTTACGAATTGTTTACAGACAAAGTCTGAGATAGTACTTATGCAATTAGTAAATTTTACTTCTTTAGATTTTAATGTAAAGTTAAGTTTGTAGAATTATGAAATAATGAGAAAAAGGTTAAATTTTTTATTTAATGAAATAATTAAAAATTGTAGTTTATCAGATCAATATTTATGTCTTAAGAGCTTACTGATATTAAGTTTGTACATTCCTTACATGTACTGTTACAATAGATAGTTTAATATAAAGTATATTTTTCATTTATGTTTTCTTTTATAGTACATTTAATAATTAAACAACCAACTAGATAATTGCATAGCTAATTAAAGACGAGTTTTTAACGAGTGCAACTGTTCCTAGATATTTTTATAGAAGCTTGCTAGGGCCTAGAATTCAAGTATTAAACCTGTTAATTTACGTTTTCTTTTTGTATATGTTTGCTTAACATCAGTGTACTCTAATGTTCTGGTCAATAATGAAATTGTTCATGAATTAAATAAATAAATATGGCATATGAAAACAATATTTTATTTATTTATCGGGTTTTTATTGTTCTAAATGGCGTCACATAGTCTATATAATAATGTAAGGCGGCAACTTAAGATATTGCTTGCTTTAATATTTTTGCACTTTTTGCCATATTCGATTTTTTCTATATATGTGTTTTTGGGAGTCCATCTTGGAGAAACGTCAGTGTCGATTCAGTCGTAGGGTAATGAATCCAACTTTTAGCTTAGCGTTTCGTGTTTTAGTTCTAGCTCTGTTAGCGAGAGCGCGGCATTGACTTTCGCCACTGGACATGCAATGTCTCGTAAATTGGGCGGTGCATGAGCCGGACCGACGGAGCGCCTTAGACTAAGTTCCCTCGGTAAAACAGAGTAAGTTATATACGACAAGCATGATTTTCCTGTCGATGTGTATTAACTTTTTTACAAAACGTATCATTTTTAAATATTCATGTTCAGCGTCACATTTATTATATTTTATACACAGGGGCATTTCATAACAAAATGTTTTGTAAGAACATTTTTAAACAACAATCAAAAAAATAAATTCAACAATTTTTCATATAAAAAAGGTTTATTGTTAGCTTTCTTCTAATTTGACTTCTAAACAACCATATTTCTCTAGTAGTTCTTGTTTTTTCCTTCTTAGTAACGCTTCTTGTATGTCTTTCTGTGACGGAACAGCGACGTGTGACGTCACCTCTGCATCTTCATCATCTTCTATTCTCTTATCGTCCGGCTGAAATAAAAACAGTATTTTAGATTTTTATTAACTTTCCGTCGTATATCAAATATGTTATTTCATATTAAATTATGAACACATACATCTTCAGGGTAAATATTTTCTTCTTCAGGCATATCTTGATCATTATTTTGTTCTTTATTTCGTTTCCACTCATCAACCGCTCTCGCAATTGCTGAAACCAATATGATAAAAATATTTTCTATATACTTTCAATAAAAAAAAATATAACATTTTTACTAAGATTTTATAGTTTAATGAACTTAGGTCAGCATAGACCCGTGGTAAAACATCAGACTGTTAATGTTGACTGACTGACTATAGTCGTGGGTTCGATTTCCATTCAAGAGAATGAAGAACGCAATGCATCCAGAATTCGGCGGCAAGTGGGTAACGGTGTTCTTACAACGTGAAGCTGATTTTTAATCTCGAAAGTTAGGAGGTTTGTGGAGACCGGAAACTTTTAGCAAAAGGTTCCCTCAACTACCCTGCTATATACAAGTGCAGCGTAAAGCTAATAACACTTGTTAAATATAAGGGGTACATATTCCATTTTTACTTTACATAGGTGTAGTAAATTACCCTCCTTCTCCGCTTCTTGTTCAAGTGGCAGTAACAGTCCATCATCATCGTCTCTATATCCATAGTAATCAGCATCGACATCTCTCATGAGGTCGGCTCGAGTCCTTCTGGGCGCTGCAGGCGGCTCTTGCTCGAATAATTCTCGAACACCTAATAATGAATTTGGTTTATACAAAATAGTTTGTATAATAATACAAACTATTTTGTAAATATACTTTTGGATGGAACAATTTTTTTTTAAGTTAGCTAGGCAATTTGCATGAATGTGGGAGAAATCTTATGATAAGAGGTAAGTCCCAAAAGTTTTAAGGAATTTCAAAAAATATAAGAGCGAGATAAATTTTGTTAAAAACAATTTGCTTACCGGGTAAATCTTTAGCAGCGCCAAAATATTTGTATCCTCTGTTTCCAGGTACTTCTTTTCCATCTTGGTCCAACATTTTAGGTCCGACGCGGGCATGGTCAGGGCCGCCGAGTGACTTTATTTGTGCTTCCCAATGGCGTTTTTCACGCATTAATTTATTAATCTCATCGTTTAAATCTCTTATTCTAAATTCACCTAGACCAGCTAAAAATGATAAAATTTACATAGTGATTAAACAACGCTGCTTCTAGTGCATAAGGTTAGCTCACTGTAAATAGAGCATTACGATTTTGCGTAGAACTCTAACTAGAATATGCATTTACCTACACAATGTAGTCCACTACAAGTAGAGTGGTATAATTGCCACCATAGTTATTTTTTATTACATATTGTTAGCAAACTCGTGTAAAAGAGGGTAGAGATTAGTTGAAAATAACTATAAAATCAGTGGGATTGTGCCAATTGAGGGCAGTTGCTTTAGTAGGCTACGGTGCTTATTGGAAAGTTTTCTTCCGTGTGAAGTATTGTTATTAGGCGATACATATCGCTTATTGCAATTACACCGCATCCCTTTCTAAATAGTTTAGAATCAAATAGACAATTGGTATTTTTATTGCGTTTTTTTTTAAAACGATAACCGCTTCCGATTTCTAACAATATAATATGAGTCAAATAACAGCCTATTCAATCCAAATTTTTTTTTTAAAATCAAACCGTCTTTTAAATAAATTGACTATCAATCAAGGGAAATTTAAAAGTCTCACTTTGTACTTTTTACTTATAATATACAACGTTTTCCAATTGTTTTATTTTATTAGGAATATGATACAAATATATTAAATTTGCCGAAATTTTGCATATTAGACTAGTAAGCATAGATCTTTTTTTATTTATTCTTTTTCTTTAATTTATTTTTGTTCTTATTTGATTTTGTGTCTTTAGATTTTTTCTTAATTTGTTTCTTTTTATCTTTTTTCTTATCACCCGCTGATTGTTTTACTTTTAAGGCATTAGAACTGCACTGTTGTGATATATTATTGTTATCGTTTGATTTAATTTCAGGAGCTTTCGGCGTTACAAGTTCAATTTCAAGATCTGTTTTCTTGTCTTTAGATTCAAGCTTCTTGCCTATTTTTAAAATGAATACATCTTTTCGAGGATTGATTTTTTTCTCCATATTAAGTGGTACCGGACAATTTGAAGGGGTGACATTAATTATTTTTCTATCGGCATTATCACAGCTTTTGTTACAATTTTTATATGTATACTTTAAATTTGATGAGTATATATTGTGAGGCTTGTCAGGATAACAAATATCATCTGGTAATTCAAGTTGAATTTGATCTCCAGTATTGTAAGTAGTTTCTTCGCAAGAACATAGTTCTTGTATTCTATCATATTTTCCCACCCTATCTAATTTAGTAGTTTTAGGAACTTTAATTTTTAATTCATTTGTATTCAGTTTAGTATATATTTCATCATATTTTGATAAATTATCTGAAATAGCATAATATTATATTATTAAATATAAGCCTGCTAAGAGTTTGCCCACAAATGAATTGAAAAAATATAGCTACCTTGTCGATAACGTTGAACAATATTGTTACGGTTGTGATGTTTACTCAATCCATGTCGACTTGAAATTTGAGATGTAGGGCTTTCGTAGCCTCTAGGAGATAAATTATAATTGCTCCTCGGGACATATCTTTTATTAAGTATGTTCTCGTCTAAAACAATTTTGCCCTGTCCATCCATTTCAACATTGTGACATGCATAGATGGACATTCCATTATCTTCTTTTGATAAAACTGAAGTACACTTTGTCTTAGAGGACGCAGTAAACGCTGTAGTGATTTCTTTTCCCAGAAACGACATTCTTGTTGTTAACTCGATAATACCAATTGAATCACAATGATCAGCGTCACCACAAGATAAATACAACATTTTTCGAGTAAGTGGTGTTGAAGTTGCACACATTATATTATCAAAAGGTTTCTCTTCTATCCATTTTTTGCATAATTCATCTCGAAGACCGACAAATTCCTTAGTATAGTCAACTTTAGCTTCGGCTATTTTTGTAACACAACTTGAACATGGCGGTTGTTTTGTTATATTAATCTTTATAACCAATTCTTTTATGCTACATATTCTATCATAAGTCATAGCAAATAAAACGGATTTTCCAACGTTTAAATGATTAAAATCTTCTACTTTACCATAAGTCGAATCGTATAATATTATTGGTGGCTTTCCTAAAAATCTTGCTGCTATCACAAGATTATTGTAATCTAATTCAAAGCAGTCGCATTTCATGTTGATTTTATTTATTATAATTTCTATCAAAAATAGATGATAAGGAAAATTAACATCACTTTCTTGAACTACATTTAATTCTTCTTTTGTCCGGACAATATTTTCTGATAAGCTTTTTAAAGACTCCCTCAATGCGTTAGCTTCACTTGTAAGAATCTTACTCATATTTTCTATTTTATCTATATTTCTTTGTAAAATGGGACTTTTTGCGATATCGTTATCTTCTGTTTTCGCAATGTTTTCATCTTGACGCAATGTTGAATTTTTGTTTGATAACTCAGAGCTGTGAGATTTTCCACCATTTTCAGCTACGATTTCTTTAGCACTCGTATAACTGTTGCGGTCTGAACGACTTGGTGAGAAAGATTGGTCTTTAGAAATTTCATTTTTCATCGATAGTTGAATAGAGCCTTTAAGTATGGACGGTGGGGAAGAAGGCAATGAAGACGACTTAACAGAACCAGAAGTTGCTGTTTGAAGTTTTGGAGATCGTATCGGTGTTATAGATTTTTGCAAAGATCCTAAACGCGGTGAAGGCAAACCACCATCATTTTGTGATTTCATACTTAATTCTTTAGGAGATTGTGTTTTTTTGGGAGATTGTACTTTCTTTGGATATTGTAATTCGTTTAGCGATGGTACAGATGGAATATTTGTTGCTGGAACTTGAGTTTCATCCATCTTTTTTTCGACGGTGTATAAGAATAAAAAGAAAAAATATATACACTACATAATTTGCTTGTCTAATATTGTATGTTGAAGACAAGTCACGGTCAACTTGATTTTAAAAAGTGTTTTAATTTAGAACATTCCTTATTTGTCTATTGGCTAAAAAAAGTATGTAAGTTTGAAATTACCATTTTGAATTTGGGCAACTTTTTTTGCAATTTCTCTGACAATTTGAAGCCGCCATTTTTCTGCCTGTTGTAAATTGGTACACTCTGACGCGAGATATGGTCTACGTTCCCTTTGACCACCTGCTTCCTGAACTTGTGCTGCGCGCCAACGAGCTAACGTGGTCCTAATATGGAAAAAAACAAATACAACATATTTTTTTGATTTTTCAGGAGCATATAGGTATTTATACCATACCAAAACACAAATTAACATTTTTAAAATGCTGTCTGCTGTATTTCTGTTTATTCGATCCCTCCTCCTCCTCCTTTCGGTAACCTCCAGACCAACAGTACCAGTTAATATGGGAATGACATTGAAGATAAATTAATAAAAAAGTTATATCAATTTAAAGTATGTTGTTCGACAAAATTGCTACTTCCTAATAGAGCTATTTCATGTAACTGTTTTATGGAATTAACTAAATATTTAGTAATCAATGTTTTATTGTATGATATTGTTTGTAAATTATGATTCGTGTGACAATAGAAAAAACTCAAAATTGTATGATTTTAAAATAAGCTAAGATCAAGATTTAGAATTCTCTAATGTAAGTCGACACCTTCTCAAGACCCCTTTGCCACAAGGGCCTCAAATAAAGAAAATATATTTTGGATAAACTTATTTGAATTTTAAATTGTACATAGTATCTTAATAAATTTTATATATAAAAACAACTATATTCTGATGGAATGTTAATAAATTAAAAAATTATAGACTGGTAAAAATAAGTTTACTTACATGGCTTTTTCTGCATTTCTGGCCTGAAATACACCAAGAATAAATTTAAACATACCAGTATTATTACAATCATAACAGTATTGTTACAATAGTAAAAATCAAATGCGCAATGGTTAGGGATGATATATTTTTTAACATCACATTGTATCCCACCCACAGTGAAGTAGGCATAGGTAACCTAGTTTTAAAACTTACATTCTCCATTTTCCGTCAAATTCCTCTGTGCCTAGGAGTCAAGAAATGAAAATATTTAATTTCCTTGAGTGGGAATTGAATCCACAACCTGTCGCATTTACAGTTACACTTTGTACCACTGCACATCAACTGGCCTCACAGAGTTATTACAAATATATTTATAATAATGTATCAGACTATAATAATAAGTAAGCAATAATAATGATACACCACTGCCAAGAGTATCAGGACCATGTATATATGAAAATTAATTCCTTTTAGACTTTGTCTGCCTGCAGTGCCTTTTAATTTATAATTATATTCAATTCTGGATTATTAGTCAAGATCTTAATAGTTAAAATATTTTCATACACCAAAAAATATTTATAAACCATTATTATTAGGTTATGTTTTGTCTTTGAGACTTGAAAAATTAAAACATTGGGTGCAGGTATGGAAACATGGTAAAAGACTGTGAGTGTGATTGAAATAAAAAAAAATAACATAATAATATATATATTTTATATTTGACAGTGCTTGTTTGTATAAGCAAAACTACTGTAAGTAACAACAATAATAACAATATTTTTATTAAGTTAAATTGCTAAACTTACCATTCTGAATCTGGATGTATGACGAAATTAACAATAATATTCTTATCATATATATTTTAAAATATATTTAATGTGCTCAATGCAGCAAAAATGGATATAAATACTTTTATTTTGTGTTCTGCTTGTTATTGTGTTGTTTGACGTACGTAATTGTCAAAAACTATTATCATCACTTTTGTCAATTGTATTTTGAAAATGCTGTCATATTGAAAAAGTGTAAATTAAGAAACTAGTTTATGGTATTGATGATAACATAAAATTAAACATAGAAATATTTTGGACTTGAAGTTAGATTTTATACAATGTTCCTGGCTTGAAATATGAAAACAATCTTTATTTCAGATTATTGTATTCGTATCTTTACACTTCTTTCATTAAATTGCATATTGCACATGTCTAATTCGATTTCACATGGAAAAGTCTTAGACAGAATCTAGAGAGATTTGGCA
>DVQM01002176.1:0-10523 GCA_018231645.1 Heliconius ricini | reverse complement strand
CATAGATAACTGTAAGGGCATATAATAAAATTAAAATGGGATGTAAAGCTTATTCCCCACATATTCATAATGTATTTTTTTAGATTGTGTATAAAATAAATACCATTATAATGAAAAAAATCCTTGTAGTATGTCTTTATATATATTATTTTTATACTCGTAAATACTACAGTGAAATTAATAATTTACTTTAAATAAAGTAAATCGGAAACAAACATTTAAATATAGCAGCAAAGTAAATAAATAAATAAGATTATATGAGATTTTTTTTATTTATTTTCAACAACATATTAACTGATCTTATATAGGTGTATTTATTATGTTATACATGTCTTTTTCACGCTGTATCCCGTATATCGTGATAACCAGGGAGAACCTAGTGTTAAGACACTCTGTTCTTCGTTTTCCACCCGTGTTCTTGTGTTGTATATGTATTCATATTATATATTTACGAAATTGAACATGTTTTGTATAATATGTAATGATTAAGTACACGTTATACTTATCTTAAAATTAGTTTAAATATTAGTTGTAAAAAAAAGTTTTAGACTTCCTACAAAACTGCTTAATTAGAACAGAGATAATATTATTATTATTTTCATTCTTCAGGCACATATAAATAAACCAATTAAATCAAATATTAATATTTCAAGTTATATTGTAATGTAAAAGTTATATTTTTAATAATTTTTAATTAACAGATATGTAGGCAGCCTAAGATATACCCAAACTATGACAATTCACAACTCAAATGCAACCAACAAAATAGCGTACACATAAGAAAACAAAAATAATGCTATGTATTTCAAACAAAACTATTTTAAATTTGCTATTTAGAAATATTTTTAGTGAACTAATTGCGTTTGTTTAGACCACTTTGTAGACAGATATAGGTGACCACAAAGTCACCACTGACTACTGGAAGTTTAGTCTTATATGTAACACTTTTTCGTACTTCAAAATATATGTGATAACTCCAATTAAAATAGTTTCATTTAGATGTTCATCTTCTCAATCACTTGTTTAACATGTTTTTGAAGAATTTGTATATTAAAATGTATATTTTTAGCCCCTTATATAAGAAAACAGTAGCAATTGCAAAAATTATGAAGTAATATTTAAATGTTTAAGCATAATTGATTAATTTAAAATAACTTATGTCATCACTATAGATTATAAAGTATATATGAGATTTCAATAAGGAAACTCTTTAAGGATTCTTTAAGGATTCTTTTAAGGAAAAATATTTTAAAACCACTAAAATGATTAACATTTTGATATATTTTATTTAATTCATAATAAAGAAATTAAATATTAAACAAAATATTGTTCGTCGATTTGTTGTAAAAAATATTAAAAAAAACTATTCTATTTAATTATTATATAGTATAAAAATAAAAAAAAACAAAAACAAATAGAAAAAATGATTGAAGATGTTTGGAACATCTTTCAATTGTTTATATAGAAATATTAAAAAATCTACAGCTAATTTAATAACAATAAAAAATATCAAAATTATGTAATGTCGGTACATTATCTTTACCACAAGGCTAAATGGGGGCATGTACGCAAGGCGCCTCCGCAAAAAGAATCTTTTATTCTATAAAGAATCTTTTATTTTTATATTTTTTTAAGTTACATTCAAACATACGCTAAGAAAAGAAAAATATTTGGAAACGTATAAAAAAAAACATGTAGCACGACACAAACCTACGCTTCATGGAAACCGTCCTAGCGCTCTAAAATCTCCCTACTGAAATGCTAACAACAATACTTAGTAGATTTAAGCACGCAGGTTCGTTTTTTTGTACATTTCTAAATATTTTCTTTAGAATCTAACAAATACATGTAAAAGCTATTGATAGATAACTTTGCTTTATTGACAACTTGGCTAATATTAGTAGAATTCTTTTGTCTCGCTCTTATAAATGGCGATAGAAAGAGATATCAAGATAAAATTACTATACTAAGAATAAAACTTTATATAAGCAATGCAATGTGTATTATACAGTAAGGTCACGAGTTGTGGCCGCCCTGAAGGTAGCTGCGGGGTTTTTTGGCTGCGCATACTTGTTTTTGGGTTTTTCATACTTTAGACATAATATTTCGAATACGCAAAAGTTTAAAAAGCCCAACTCTCGGGCGGCCACGACTCGTCAAGCACACTTTATTTAGGTATGTAATCATTTATATAAGTAATGTAATGTTGTCAGTCGCCTAAGTCACTTTAAACGGAGGTCACATCTCAGGACTAACTAGCGAATGGCACTTGGATTAAAGTCACCTAATTATCACATCTGAGGGAAATACTTAATTAAATACCATTGGAGCAAAGTTGCACTTTAAATTTATATTAAATAAAATCGTCAAACATTTTTTTACCAAATTGAAGTTTTTACTACTTTACACCTAAAAATGTTAAAATATATATTTATTATAAATATTATGTATATGAAAGAAAGTATTGTTTTTGTTGATTTACACAGATAATTGGAATGTTATTGCAATGATTTGATATAAGTGCAATAAGAAAGAACAAAAAAGTTATGAATTAAATGTAATATAATATAGTTATTTATTGAGCAATTTGCTGTATGTTGATTTTTAAAGTGCAACTTTGATCAAGCTTAGTATGATAATAAAATATACAGGACCGACTTTGAGAATCGTGAATGATAAAAAATATTTAAAAAAACATTTGCTTGTCTATCCATTCATTTTATCTGTACAATAAAATTAGCAAAATAAAAAATAGCATATTTATAATATTTCAACTAATAACTTGTATTTCATAGAAGTTTCTAGACCCCTAAAGTCGGTCCTACAGATTATTGTTTGGGGCAGCCACCAGAGGTACGTTAACAATTTACATTAACTGCTAAAATGCTATATTATTAATATTATAAACAAATTCAAGATTATAAAACATGACGAAGCGATGTTTAGCCACGGCTCGACATTCCCTCCTGAAAGTTATTATGGTGTCATTCATATTGTCAGGCTGTCTCTTTTTAATGTATAGCGATGGAACGAGATAGCAACAATAGCATATATATGTATGTATGTACATTTAAATCACCAAAAAGAGATAGCATTTCGCTATCTCTTTTTAATATAAGAGATAGCAAGAATCGTACAGATTATAATAAGTCACATAGCAACCAAGCGTTAGACAAAATACATTGACCAAAGATTATAGTTAAAAATGTTACTGACGACAAATAAAAAATAACTCAAATGGGAAGTGTTTGAAATGTGTAAAATATGCTATTTTATAATATATATTGAATATATATTCAAGATTTATAAAAAAAGACTCCCTAAATATTTATCATATTTACCCACGAAAAATGAACAATATTTGTACATACCTTAAATATATTAGTGAGTTCATCGAGCAACGTCTCGTAGCGGAAGGAGATGCGTATATCGGGCACGTTGGTGCGGGTTATGTCGTTACCGGCCACACCTTCCTTCATGTAGTTGGGGCCCAGCCAGTATTGTTTCATCTGGATTTTTTTAGTTAAAATAAGATTTTATAAAACACATATTTTTACTGCATCCTGTATTATTCTGATAAGAAAAGCACGGCCTCAATTTCTGCCATCGCGGCAAATAACCAAAAATTCCAAAATTTATAAGCTCCCAACTTATAAATCAATGTTAATAAAATATTACCTCATGAGGGAATCCAGACATGAGCACAGAATTACGAGCCAACTCGCACATGTCACAGGAGCTGAGCTTCCACACCTGTGCGGCGATACTGTACTCTTCCATTAGAGGTTCCTGGAATTGCAATTATAAAAAAAAAATTATTACCTGCGGCATAAAGTATGATTAAGAATTATAATAATTTGAACTCGTTTAGCTCAACAGAAACGTTTAGCTTAAGGTTTTGGCTATAAGCGCGGGTTCGAATCTCTAATAGGCGAGGTTCTAATATTTATACGTATGTGAATATTTTTCAATAAAATTTATTTTAAGTGAAGTCTAACCATACCTTAGTAAAGTGGAACTGCAAGGGGTCATCAGTACTCAGTGTGATGCAGAGGCCTCGCGCCAGGAATTCGGGTAGCGGATTCCGATGGTAGTTCAGGAAAAGGGAGTTGTTGCTGAGTGGCGACATCGCTATGTAGATCTGCGCTAGGTAGTACAAGTATTGGAGGACTGGCACCTGGGGAAGTAAGAAGTTATGAATATATTTTTTTTATTATTTCACAAATTCACTTCAATTTCAGAAAAAAACTAAAAACTTAAAGCATGGTAAAATATACTTACTCTTAGTTATCTATTAGATATATATTTTTGTCTTTAATGAGATTTTTATTCACATTTCAGTTGTGATTAAATAACTAACCTAAATTGTGACACACTAAACTATCAAACAACGCCATCTTGTCGTAATTTGAGAACATAATTGGTTGTGAGTTACATAAAATATTTCTTACACTAAGAATGACTTTTTTTTACATTTTAACGAGTGAAATACAGAATACGTTTAATTTATATCCAGTGAATTTAAATTAATAACTTTCTACATACCTTCCTCAACAATAACCCATGTGAGATGTTCTCAGCGAGCATGAACCCACACACCAAATGTTGTACAGGCCCTGCTTCACCGCAATGGGGCCGTAGTACAAATGTGTTAAGGCCTTGTTCCCTGGAAATTTTTTAGTAAAAAAAAAGTTTTTGTTGAAGTTTTATTTATTTTTACTTTGATATTATTTAAGTTACCTTAGCTCTAAGATACCATTTGAAATCATTATAAAGATTAATATTTTCTTATTGCCAGTATTTTTTATTAATTTAATTAATACTATTTTATTATTTCCGGACTCCTGGAGATTAATTCTTTAATATTTTTATTTGCCCGCCCTAATAACAAGAAGAACCACGGCGTTGAGTTCTACTATTCGCAATGATTCGAAAAGTGGGGATGCATTCTTAAGTCTTAAGGTTCCCTTTATATATTTTGTCGGTGTATATGCCTGAATATATGCAGGATATAACGTGAAGCTATGCACTGTGTACAGTGCATAGTGACATGACACTTAGTCTTACGCGTTTCGCCTGAAATGAAAATTTCACTCTCGAAGCCCACAAGACGTTATCCCACTGTACCACAACAGCCTTACACAACAGAAAATGTAAATGTCCAATACCCACTTTCTAAAGTGATTGAGCACGGTGATGTTGGCGTACATGTAGTACAGATAGTAGGCGTAGGGCGGGTTCTCCTCGTCGTCCCACTGCTGCGGGAAGCGCACGTCCGCGTCCAGCATCGGGTTCTCCGGCTTGGACTCGTCGTCTACGCTGTCGAAGCCTACCACGTGCTGCGGATATTTAGTGTTTGCTAAAATACGTGGAATGGTTTCTCAACTTGTACCGTCGTAACTTTCTTATAATTTTGATACTTGCTCACCATCAAATTGATAATTACATGTTTCTGCATATTATTACTAACATTTCGGGTTAAGTAGAGCCGAAAGCTATACTTTGATGTATCAGGGCAGAGAAATAATAATAATAATTTATTTATAAACATTACTCTGGCTGGAAATCGAACCCCCAACTAACATTCGAACAGACAGTGGCAGATCCGAACGGAGGGCACAGAAAAACTATATCCTGATTGTATTATGATTTTTAATGAAATTACTTAACGAAATTACTTACAGTAAGAAATTTGTGTAGTTCAATATTGCTATTGGGATCATTTGTAACTTCAAACAGCGGTTGAAAAATGTTGCTGAGAAACTCTTGGAAATTGTTCATTATCTTGTTGGACTTGAAGATATCGCTGGAAGAAATAACATACCGTTAGTATACATATATGTATATTTTTATAAAAATAAAAATATATTTAAAACATAATTATATACATGTATAATTTAAAGGTAACTAACTGATCTCCACTTGCACCTATACGTTAGACATATGAGAAAATTTATTATTGTAAGAATATAATAAATATATTCCATCAAACCATTGTTAATTAGTGCGTTTGTGCACGAAAATCCAAAAAAAATACCGAGTTTAGTGCTCATTACGCCATTATACGTACGTATTTCGGTAAAATTGCCTTAACATTCAGTGTTATTAAGCTCATAATTAAAAAAGGTATATCAATTTACTTCCCCACGGAGGCAAAGTAGTTTCCAAAATGTAATGTATGGATAATAATGTATATATATTGTGAATAAATGTTAGTAACTCACTAAAGCCTCGGTATCTGTATAAGCCAGCGCACGTTGTTGGAGTGCACGTCGTAGGCGATCGCCCATTTCGCCAGCTTAGCCCACTCGCCTGGACTCTTGCCGTAGATTGAGAGACGAAGCTCCGCGTTTTGGTATTTGCTTTCTTCGAGGTCTGATGCTACTTCCTATATTGCGACAGAACAGTTTATGTTATTAGTTGTAAGAAAATAGTCTCATGTTTATTTCGTCGCAGGAGGGAGTGAATTTAGTGTTAAGGAACTCCGTTCTTCTCACACTGTTCAATTTTTGAAAGATTGTATGTATTGACTGGCGGAAATGAACGCCGCATCTATCAAAGAAGAGAAACGAAAATAATTTAATAAAATTCTACCAAATCACGAGGATTGAACTTACAACCATTACGCAGCTAAGCAGAGTTATCCAACAATGAATAACTAGTATTATACGTGGCTATCGTGGTTCAGTTGTATTCTCTCCGGCTGTTCACAGCCGAAAATTGTGAGTCTGTTTTTAGTTCGCTTTTGCCACTGTCGCGTTTTAACAATATGTTATTTCTGCCTGTCCACTCTGTTAAATAAAAAACCGATTCACGCTATATTCCGCATATAGCAGGATAGATAAAAGGAACCTAGTGAAATAAGATACTCGTTCCCTACTTTTCTTCGTATTTTTCGAGACGTTGCGAGTCGAATTGCGGAACTAATCGCCGAGCTATTGCCTCGGAGCCAGAGTGAAAAAAGGAAAATATTAATAAATAATAATTAAACCCCCACCCGGGTACAGTCATAACCTTGTGCCCCTGCGCCACTCACTCATCCTGCAATGTCGCGATTTATAACTCAACTCAACAAGGCAGTCACGCGAGAAGTTCAAAAAAAACCTATATATTATATTATATATAATTATCATACGTTAATAATCCTGGCAAAGTATTTTCCATTCATGTAGTTGTCAGTTTTAAGGAACACCTCGCGCAGACGACTCTCTCCGATGGGGTTGTATTTGGCGTTGAACTTGTCGAAGCGGTGGAAAGTGTTGCGGTCCTGGAACAGGTAACGAGCTGGTTATCATATCTTGTTGACTTAACCTAGTTCTTTCTCTTTTACTTAGTTTATAGTTTAAGTTTATAAATGAACGAAGTTGACGTCGACTGGATTTTTATATATACTCGTATATATATTTTATTCTGACACAAAGGTAAAAGAATATTAATTAACATTTTCTTATTCTCGAGATACAACTGATAATGAATAGAAAAATTTAAAATAAATGACTTCCCAAAAACTTACAGCGTGTACGTCTAACATGTCGACGGTCAAATCATAGGTACTGAGGTTCATGGACTGGAACACCGCCTTCAGAGTCATTGGTGCACCTTTGTGGAGAGTCACTACCTATAAATATAAATACATATAGGTATTAAGTATGTGGTTTCTATAGTATTGAGAATAGGTAGATTTATACACACAACATTTTTGTTGAATTTTTGTAATGTACAAATTATTTAGAAGAGAAAAGAAACTAAAATAATCTTTTTTTACTGTCCACGTTAAGAACATTCCATGTTGGTTGATTTTATTTTATACAAAAATGAGTTTGCGTTTGTTCAATGAGTTTGCGTTTGTTCATCAAGCTTGATATTAAGCAAGGTTTTTGAACGCATGCTTAAAGTTAAAGTCAAAGTCAAATAATTTTATTCAAAATAAAAAAGTTATATGATTCATTTTATGAACGTTAAATAATTTAGCATTAGTTCACGAAGTTTTACAGCCTGAGGCATCTGAGAAAAACCGGCGCAAACAATTCAGCAAGACTTATTGTTAATTAGTTTTATCCAAAAAACAAATATACATATTTAATTATTTGTGGCAATGATCTTTTTGAAAAAGACTGGGGCGAGCATTTCATTCCCAAGGCGTGTTATTATTTACAAAAACATTAATTTGGTAACATACAAAACATTTAACACACAAACGTCTTATCTCTTTTTTTTTAAATCGTGATATAGAAAATTCACTGACGTTTTCTGGGATCCTATTGTAAAAGCGTACACATTGTCCCATAAAATAATTACGCATAAGATCCAATCGATTTTCTTAGTTAGGTAATCTAATTTTAAGCCTATTTCTTGTATGTGTAATAATCAAAAGTAATGCTACCTCATCCGCATGGTTCTTCAGTGTCTTTTTGATGAACCGCAGCAGATGCTTCTGATTCATGCACGACGCTGCATGTATGTGCGTGTCCACTTTACTGCAGAACAGTTATTATATATTTAGACATTAAAATTGAGTTTACAGTCCCAATCTTGTGCTACTGCACCACGATGTACATAGGTCTTTTTTACCATAGAAAGGTAGGCCAAGGGAACCTTTGTTAAGACACTCCGATCCCCACTTTCTGTTGAATTTTTCGGGGCGTTGCGTGTATGGATGGTGAATGTCGGAATGCAGCGCCGTACTTCTGCCAGAGTATTACGTGTCAGAGCGAAGAAATGAAAATATTAATGAATAATATTTTATTGTTTCTAGTGGGGATCGAACCGACGAACGACGGGTTACAGTCTCAATCTTGTGCCCCTACGCTATGATTTTCGCATAAGTAAGTTATATTAGTAGTGGTTAGCATTACCGTATATTATAAAAGTCGCGATGTGGTACCGCCTTCTGTGAGGCGAGCTCTCGCAGCTCGTTGAGGAGCACGTGCAGCTGGAACTTGCTGGACAAGTAGCTGAGGCGACGGTAGCAGAAAGATTTCCTGAACAAAAACATTTCAAGTTAGCACTTGGTATGGAAAAAGAATTGACGTAATGTTATATACTTTCTAAGCCTGCCTTGATAAATAACATAAAAGAAACTTCGTGGGCAGTGGTAACCTAGTATTGAGACACTCTGTTCCAGATTTACCACTGAATTTTGGAGAAGTTGCATATTGAGTGAGGAAGCTCAACGTTGCGCTTTGTCTCCACAACAGAGCGAAGAAATGAAAATATAAATTTAAATATATATTTCATTTCCTCGAGCGCCCCTTTTGTGCCGCTGCGCCACGACTGGCCTTGGTAAATTAATAAAAAAATATATTTTAATTTCGGACCAATAGTTCCTTATATTTGCGAGCTTAACCAAACAAACTCTTCAGTTCTATAATATTACTTTATAGATTACCGTCACGAGTTTACTTACAAAGGCCCATCAGCGATCATGTTACACATAGTATTCTTATCCTGTATATACTGAGCTAAGTTAATATATTCATATGGAACCCTCTCTTCTCCGTTCTCAGTATTTTTGTACAGGTTAAATACTCCATTGTCCGATTTGATGATGTAGTTCTTAGGTTCGGGGGTGGGGCCTTCCCAGGGGTCCTTGTTGTCTTTGAACGGAGGGTGCACTATGTGGTCTGAAATTGGTAATATAAGTTAAATCCAACATATTATAATTTAGATTAGCGCTATATGTAATTATTTAAAATTAATAAACTCGCAAGCCGTTTGGAGAAATTATATTTAAATTAAAATGTTATATATCTGTCTAACGTAGTCATGTCCATCAGTAATGTCTTTTATGCGTGGAAATGGGATGGATGCGGAATGGTAAATAAAAATATGTCTACTAATTCTCGATTGCTATAAAATTGGGATTCTTCACATTTGTTACGATCATTTTGTATGATGATATCATACAGTCCCAAGTGAGGCTGTGGTGGCGCAGCGGTACAGCTCTGACTATAACAAAGGTGGTTGTGGGTTTGCTCGCTCTGGTAACAAGATAAATCAAGGTGTGGAGTCACTGCGGCTTACTTTGGCAATTAGACAGTACGTAAACAATAAGATATTTAATATGCTTATGGGTTACATACGTAATAATTATTTCATTTGTAAGAATGAAAAAAATAACAAATGTAATATAGCACCCACCAGCAATATGATTCCTTGCTAACTTAACACTGGGCGTGTGATTGGAAGAACTACCGGGGTCCATGTTCCTAAGGAACCTCGACGTGATTGTGGCGAAGCTTTGTTGGGACATGTTCATGTAGCGCTTGCGGATCTCCAGCGCTTGGACCAGGTAGGAGGACGCCTGTTGAAGATCTTCTAGAGGCACCTACGTGTGGGAAATAAAACAATATGATTTTAAATTAAACTTTTTGATTAAAATAATCGAGAATATTTAGCATTAAACAGTCGTAGTTTTATCCATGGAGTACTGGAAATGGACAATACTATCTACTTAATTATATGATACCAGCCCGCCCACGGCTTCGCCCGCTTAAAGTGCATGATTATTGATCTAATAAACA
>DVQM01002175.1:0-10525 GCA_018231645.1 Heliconius ricini | reverse complement strand
TATATATATATATATTACCTTCATAGTGTCTTAAAATTAGGTTCCCTATGTCCACCCTGGACATAGGGAACCTAATTTTAAGACAGTTTTGCCGAATTCCAAGCATTGTGTGTTGAATTGCGGAACCCAACACCGTTAAAGAAAATAAAAATATTAAATATTTGATTTCTAGTACAAACAATTTACATTTCATATACTTTTCGAAATAGCAAGGATAACTTTTATACTAGATTTTTTCAGCTTTACTTTCTATCACGCATACAGAAGGTAACAGCAGAATCAACCTGGTATTAAAATACTCCGTCCCCATCATAGTGCCTAATTTCTGAAATAATGAAAAAATATTTCTGGATATACCTTGGTTTATTATTGACTATCTATTTGTTTTGTTATGACAAAGAAAGCAGATTCGATTTCCACTTATAACAGATTGACAATAGAGAGAGAGAGCATCACGGATACTTCTTCTATAATATGTTCGTATCTTGTATACTAAATGAGCTTTTAAGCTTTGCTCATTTGAATATTCATTAACATTTTAATGCGAGTTTCTCTAATTGAATTTCAGTTTATCTAATTTCTGAACTATAAACGGTGGGAACGTATTCTTATTACACTCGAGTGCAAAGTAGTATTAAAGTAAAAGAGCTTATTATAACAAATTCATAATATCTTTATTTTTTAACTTAATTCAAGACATTGCGGGGCGAGTGGTTGAACACGAAGTGCTTAAACGACAATCATTCACATATAATCATCGTCTGAGTGTGGGAATTAAACCCCCGACCATTGCACCTAAGTTAGATGCCGAGCCATTGCGCCATGATGACCATTTATAGAAATTTTCAAAGCGCTATATCTCTATATGAAGAGTATACTCAATCAACAGCAATGCATTCTTTCTCACGTACTTCAACTAACATGTGTTTGTACAAAATAGACAGCACTAGAACCATATCATGTGGCTTACTATATCACGTTATAAGAAGCCGACATGGCGCAGTGGAACAGTGTCTGTACAGTAAGCGTGACGGCTGGTTCGATTTCGACTGGGGAAATGTTTTTATTTCGTTCTGATAACAAGACAAAGTGCAGTGTTCAGCTCCGTCACTTAACATGCAATCCCACGATTTTTTTATGTAAAATAGGGAACGTAATGTTTTGCATGAAATTCTTTTTGTCTACTCTGCTAATAAAAATAAAAAAAAACTATAGAAATAAATAATAAGAATAAATCATTTATAGAACACATCGTTAGCCCCAAGAATTCCTTCACAACATTCAACATATGCCACACCGTGTCGTGATAAGGTATTTCTTCATTTGCATTCATTCTTTTTGGTCCAAAAGAATTTTAAAACTACAAAAACATTTGAATGAACCGTCACTCACGATTGCATTTTTGTTCTTGTTTTGGTATATAAATTAGTTCTTTAAATGAGATGTTGACTGTAGTCGATTCTTTTTGTCCTTTGAAATGTTGTTATTCTTTTTTGGTTGGCAAAGAAGAAGATTTATTTGGTTAATCATTGTTTGAGGTCGTCTTGGCGCAGTGGGACGTCGTCTGGTTATGCCACTACGGACTGGGGGAATGATTATAATTGAATTATTTTTATTTCGCGTTAAGTTCCGCAACTAAATACGCAATGCCTCTAAACTTGGACGGAGAGTGGCGAATGGATTACAACTAGGTTCCTTCTGTCTACCTCTTCTATGCAGCAAAATCAGAGAAAAGCTATAACAATGTTATTTTATCTGTGAACGTGTGATGTTTTTATGTGTGAAAAATATGTTATTTTATCTGTGAACTTAATTTTATCAGATTATTTGTTATTTATTCGATATTAATATTGAGCTTGACGATAGCAATATTTGTTTCTAAAAGCGAAATCTTTGTATAATCGGAAGAACGAGATCTTACGATTATACAAAGAATAAATTAAATCACATCATATCAGCTTCACGCTGTATCCCGCACACAGCGAGGTAGGCAAAGGGAACCCAGTGTTAAGACACATCGTTCCCCACTTTCCGAAGGACAGGACTTTGAGGAAACTATAGGTTATATTATATGACTTTAACCGCCTTAATGAAAACCATAGTGTCGAACACTCACAATGACACATTGTTGCGTTTCATTTTTTTCAATTCATTAAGTCAACGAAACGGTAAATAAAAATCAGTCTAATATATGACTACTGATGTTCTAAATCCATTATATCTTACGAATTTAACTTACATATTTAATAGCTTAGATATTTTATGTGAGCCTGGTATTCAATAATCTTTCATCTTTAACAATAAGTGAACGTTGTACATTAAAATGATGGAACGGCCGCTATTTACAAGCGCCATAACTGTTGAATCTGGTAGTCACGTTGATTGATCTTATGGACTCCCGATGGCCGTTTTAAATATTTATTATGAGGGATTATTCAAACAGTTTTCTTTTATGAAATAAAAACAGTTTGAAAAGCATCAATCTATCTTTCTTTTTATATTTCTAAGAAATTCTTGGTTACTATAAAATTTCACGGAAGAATAATATATAGTAATAGTTTGAAAGCTGTATTCATTTAATTACATATTTACAAAATGATATTTGTCCAAATCTCTAGATTAAGCCACAAATATTGTTCCTATATGCAATAACTGATGTATAGATATTGGCATGAGGAAATAGTGGTAGTGAGTTCAAAGTTCGATTGGTGAAACGTTTTTTGTATAATTATTGTATGTCTCTTATGATATTCGATATTGTTAGCAAAACCCTGCAAATAAAATCGGGAAATTAATTCGGAATGTAATTGCTTAAGTGGAATAAAAATGATAGATTCCTATCCTCCTATATTTCTATTAATCAATAATAAGTTTACAACAGAAAATAGAATTCACAACCACCATTCCCTCATTCCATTATTTCCAAATATCAGCATAATATGCATAAAATTTGATTTATTCTGTGTTATTGATATTACAATACCTAAAAAAGTGTATACAACGTAAATAATCGATCTACAAAAACATACAAAAAAACTGATTTGTTACTCACCAAATAAAAATTGAATAGACCACACACGTTACATTATTAATATTATTATACAAAAAGCTTACAAAAATTGAATCTCAATCGCAGCTGGAGGCTTTACACTATATTGTGTGAATGAATTTACTATCAATTTTCTTGTCAAGTATCCGCTCTAATGGTTCGAAATTTTCTGAGCAAGTGTAAAGTTTATATGAATTTTATTAGTAGTGGGTAATCACTATCATAGAGGAGCATTATTATTGAAATGTTGTCAAGGAATTTGATCGTCAAATGTAAAAAGATAGGTGGCCCTTACGCAGGATTCGACTCCACAGATATAGGTCCATCATCAGGTAGTTTTTCGGCTTCTTGACCTCGTAAGTCATGGTACTGTTTTTTCAATAAAAAAATTGTCTGTACCAAAATATATATATATATATCTATGTATTTTCCAGAGAAACTATTTCTAAACATTCAGATATAGATCTGGTGCACTCGAAACAAATCAAGAGACACATAGAGAAATCCTGTGGAATTTAAGTGCAGCAAAAAATTCTTCTAGCTTGTTTTTTTTATTTTTGACAAAAAGTGAAGGACAGTATGACATAAATTTTCTATTAGCTTACTCTGCTAATAAAAACACATATTGATTAAAACACACTAACTGTACCACTGTTTTATAGGGAAGATACTTCCACTGTACAACGAAAACAAGTTTCAGCAATAACCTTGACAATACTATAATTTCTATCGTAGAAAGAAACTCGCCCGACCCAAATGACGAAAGAGCACACGTGATAATTGTACCGTACCAAATGTTAATTGAGTTAAGAAATCAATATCAATGTATATAAAGAAATGAAGAAACAAAACCTGATGTTAATTAAAAATATATAATATTAATTAATTTTGACGGAGTTTTGATTAAGTGTCATACATTTGTATGAGCTTAATCAAAAAACATGGGAATTTTATTTTTTATTATTTTATTGACACTTCCAAATGATTGATATCATATTAGGGTTTATTGATATCATATGTTCAATAATACATTTTGCAGTTTACCATAATATCTAAAAACGTCATATAATATTAATAAATAAGGCCAGTCGTGGTGCAGGGGAACAGCCGTGTGGCTGCAGACGCAACATATCATATCATATTATGGGTACGATTCCCACTCCAGGAAATGAAATATTTAATATATTCATTTCTTTACTCTAGTAATGAAATGAAGAACGGCGTGGAGTTCCACTATTTAACACGCAATAACTCCAGAATTTGGAGGAAAGAAGAAAGGGAATTAATCTGAACGAAGTGTCTCAACACTAGGTTTCCACTACTTACCCTGTGAGATACAGCGTCAAGCTAAAAAAAATACAATATTAATTATTATAATGTAAAAGTATTTTTCTCAATAAAACTTATACACATGAAAAAAAATACACGTTAATCTGTTCTCGTCTTCCACCTACCAAATAAATAACTCTTTATTTTTCATGATGGAGCCCAATGAGAAATCACAGAAATAAAAAAAAACCTTTTATTGTGTTTAACAAATAGGATGGCTAGTACAACACAAAAATCTATTTTAACGACATTGATACAGTAGCAACAAAATGAGAAAAAGGCTCTCAAAACAAATCTCGTTAAAGAAAAATAGAATCGAGAAGGAAATAGCGTTCGGTCCCTACGAAAACGGAAATAGAAATACACTGAACGGAAGTAAAAGTAATTATGTTATCCTCGCTTTACTCTCGCGGCTTAATTTAGCTACGTCTCGTTTCAAATAATAATGCAATCTACAATCTAGTATCACTGTCAACGCTCTACACCGTCACAGGAGTAGCGGCCTGATAACGAATCATAGCGAAATTTTGACGAGGGTATAATTTGACATGAAAATTTAAACGATTTTCAACTTTGTCATATAAAGTTTAAGGTTTGTTGAAGTGCTTTGCTCAAATATTGGTACAGGGAGCAAACAGTATCTAAATATCAGCTATGTTTCACGTGTAAACAGGCGCGAGTGAGGCGTCAAACCAGGTGCGGACTTTTGAGCGAAATCGATGCCTGTACTCGGGGGACGCGCTATTATCACAGTTGCCGTTTATTTTACTGTCACTGTCGAATTAATAATAGATTCCACAAATATAATGAAGCATTTGAAATGGAGAAAGTTATTTTAGTTTGTTTTTATTTTGCCGAAGTAACCTTTGTTTGTTTGTGCTTTATTTATTTGAGATTTCATTAACATTTTTATATTGTCGAGATTTTATTGGACATTTATATTTGCTATGGTTTGACTTGTTAATTCAATTCTCGAATTGAAATAAAACAGAAAAAATAGTTCAAATCCCTACGTTAATGTTTTTTATACGTTCTCTAAATAAGTAAAAGATTAGTTTTAAGAATAATTTATTTAATTCAAATGATTTGTTATAATATAACATAAAAAAATATTTTATCACATATTTGAATTGTTATTGCTAATTTCACTTCTGATATACATTAAAAATATTAATCTTCCTTCCCATTGTTACAGACGAGCCAAGCTCAACAGAACCAGAACACAGCACCACACCCCCAACTCCACCAATCCCATTACGACCAGAATACGCTCATCCAGCTGGTGTAGAAGCTTTAGACCCTTACAATTCAGAAAAGACCAACCACCAGCCTCATCATAGAGACTATTTGGAAGAAGACTATGATCATGAAAATCATAAAGAAGATGAACATGAAAACAGAGATGAAACTGATGAACTACCTTCATTGTCCGGAGACCATCTGTTACAGAGTTCTACGGATGATCTACCAATGTTCTTATTAGAACCTCAACATGCTTATGTAGTACGAAATAAACCAGCAATGCTAAGATGCCGTGCGGCTAATGCTTTGCAAGTATACTTTAAATGTAACGATATCCGCTCGGTTGGTAGTACACAGTTCGAATTCGTAGATCCACAAAGTGGTGTTAGAATCGTTGAAGCTGAGTGTAACGTAACGAGGGATCATTTGGAGGAATATTTCGGGGAGGACAGATTTTCGTGTACTTGTCACGCGTGGAGCAGCCGCGGTGATATACGAAGTCAGCCAGCCATAGTAGAATTGGCATGTACGTAAAACATATTTTTATATATACATTAACTTTTATAGAGTCAGATCCTTTTTATCATCATCATACAGCTATGACCACACGTGTAAAATAAATAAAAAAAAGCATTTTATTTATTTATAGTATAAAAATTATAATAACTGCTCATAAAATTCAAAGTTTTCGTATCAATTTCCCTTCAAAAATATTATACTGATCTTCGACCAAGCAATTTCCGCCGAATTCTTTGAAATATTTCGTCAAACACCTAATATCGAGAAGCTCATATAAAACATCAATAGTGATAAAATCATTAAATATTATAGTTCTGAAATTTCCATTTCCGCATCCAACTGGGCGTGGTGTAGCATTTCATCGAAACTCATAATTTGAGTGTTTCCGTTGCCTTATTTTTAGCTAACCTACTTTTACCGTTCGTTGCAGTCGTCTCCGAGGCATGACCGAACCTCTTTAGCTATGAAGTTCTCAGCAATATTTACATTTATAAAACAGTTGACTGACGTATCTTATTTAGTTTTGAATTTTTGTTTATTTAAAAACACATTTTAAGAAACATCTGGTCGAAATTTCCTTTGGTCAAAGAAGTTCTGGAAACTCGTGGGAGGAACAGAATAAATAACAATAATAATTGACTTCTCAGGATAAACTTTAATATTATTTTAGGCCGTCGACGTGGTACACGGGACAACATCTGAATATAAACGTGAAGGGTTATGGATACGATTCTCATTCAG
The DNA here is from genome assembly GCA_018231645.1 of Heliconius ricini. Lineage (NCBI taxonomy): Eukaryota > Metazoa > Arthropoda > Insecta > Lepidoptera > Nymphalidae > Heliconius > Heliconius ricini. The sequence continues at coordinate 3,645 of DVQM01002175.1, read as the reverse complement.
GGGAATGAATATATTTTAAACAATTTTCAGTATATTATATCTTACTCATAATTTGATCAATGGAGCTTTTAAAGTTAAATCTAAATAGTTTAAAGTTATTTTTCAGCTTCACGCTGAACCTTTTAAGATTCTGTTTTGTGCTATCCGCCAGATTTCCTAACATTGCGTGTTGAGTAGAACGAATGCGGATCTGAATGCCGTACTTTGTGTTCTATGAGTATCAAAACAAAATAATTAATTCCACCGAAAAGAGCTCTAATACACAACCATTACAACAACTGCGCCACGCTGGCCTCAAAAATTAATATTATTAAAAGAAATAATCAAAATTAACATAATTTAAATACACGAATTGCATTTTAAATTGCATATTACTAATGCATCGAGAGGAAATACTAAAATTTTAGAGCCGGCTCTTACAAACTGCCCTTAATGCGTCTATTTATATGAAAGCTTTAATCCTCCGAAGCACTGTACTTAGTATACATAACTGTACTTCGTTGTGCTAACTTTACTTCTGATATACATATATCTTATTTAACTAAAAACTTATTTATTTTTTCTATGACAGAATATTTTTTAGAGATTTCCTTGAGGTTTTTTTATTATTAAAATTTATTTCAATTGCATATAATATATAAACCATTTTTGTGCTTTACCATTATTTAGCCATTGTTTATTCCTATACTTAACTAGCAATGCTCTAAAATTAGGCACAAAGTAAGGAATATAGTGAGCGAATACTAGATTTTTTCTAGGTTTCCCGCTTAGACACTTAGAAGGTGGGAGTCTGGGAAATTAAGTTTTGTCGAGAGGTGTAGCTCAGAACTGCGCTGTATTATGAGTGTAGCTCAAAACTACGCTATATTATGTGACCAGAACAATCCTTAGTGTATACATCGAACCCACGATCGTCATATTTTAAAATGAATCCTGTCCCGCTGCGCTACGACGGACGGGATCATTAACCACAATAAATTGAACAGGAGTGATCATCATGGTTTTTTCCGACTTTACGTAAAAAAGTATAGCCATGGATTTAAAATCCTAAATGTGGAAACACTTTTTCAAATACCAAAAAGTATACTAAAAAACATAGATCTTATTGAACTTAAATCACATTCGCCGTAGAATCACTAAACAATTTCATATAAGGCTCCAACTGACATCCATTTGTCTTGTCAAAATAAATCCAAAATTATTGTAACTATATGGAAATGGACGTTTCACTAGACGTTCGTGAGATACAATATTAAATTCTGATATATTTTGGTTATCCGCATAATATTGTAATATATTATGGCCAAGTTCTGGCGAAATAGATTTACTTTGAAGTGAAGAATGTAGTGATATAACACTACTTATGATAATTGACCAATTCTTACATTATATACTATGAGCGTATAAACACGGCTTCGCCGTCCTAAATTTATTCTTATATTATAGCCAAATTTCACAAAAAATTACATAAATTGTAGCCTATGAGTTATTCTGATGTATAAGCTATACTAATGCAAAGTTTCATCTAAATCTGCTCAGTACGTTTACGTAAAAGTGAAATTAATATTCATATATAATAACAAAAAATAAGGTGTTATATAAAAAAAAATCGATGATCCCAAATTAAAAAATCAACGAGAACGGAGTCTCAAAAATCTCTCACATTTTATGAATAGCACCGTGTTGTTATACATGAATCTTGTAAAAGAATCAGACTTTACTCAACTCGTATATTCGATAACAAGTGAAGTAGAACCTTTAAATTCTATCAAACTTTAATGGCAGTAGTAAGTAACATTGCTCAACGAAAGTATTTCTTATGGTGAAAACGGCTCTTTATTTTACGAATTCTATTAAAACGGACCTCGATTAAATTCAATCTAAAATAGTTATAAATCTTCTATGCATATTAAATGAATGTCGGAGTAGGCCGTTCCTTAGATTTATGTGAAACGTAATTTAGTGTACGTACTTAAGTGATTTTGCAAATTGTTGGTTAAAACTATCATTATGTATGAATTTTTGGTAGTTTTTAGCTGTATCCCTCATATAGCAGATTAATGTAAAGCGAATGTAGTGTAAGAACACTAGCTCTACTAGATTCCCTACTTTCTACAATCTGTATCTACCATAGTATATAAATGAAAATAATTTAAACATTCGTTACCTAATTGGAAATCGAAACCACAACCATCAAATTTATACCCCCACTGCGCCACAACAGCCATATAGTAGGACTATATAGACAAACTAACACAACTTTACCCTACTCTGTGTGAATTTTATTCAGGAAATGAAACGTTCCCTAGATTTATGGCTTTACGAACCCCGCTACCGTTACTCACTTATCATTTACGCCCATCAACCGTTTTACGTTTTAGTAAGAGTTTTTTAATGTATTTCTTCATTGCATTTTGTGTTTTAAAGTAATTAAAATTTTATGATCCTGCCGTTGAGGAATATGTTTAAAATAATAAGCGTGAGGGTTGTGGCTTCGAATCTGTTTTGAGGAATGGAAAAAAAGGAAAATAAAGAACGAAAATAAATCCATTACACTATATTCACCGTGCGTTCAAAAATCCAAAAAAAGACATCACTAATACATTATAACAACCACTTAATAGCACGTGCCACAAAACTTAGTAAGTCACTTAGTATTTAGACACTAAGTGAATTACACGAAACGATTGTAAATCTTTATATAGAAGACTTAACTGTGACACTTTTAACATGTAGTAGGTGTCATTAATAGAAACATCGGTACTTGAGTGTATTTAAAGCACTAGTGAAACAATTAAAACTGTCGGGGTGGAAATTTAGAGGCGTTATTACATGAATATATATGGCTGGATAATTATTTACTTTGTCCTTTTTTTGTATGTATGTTTGTACTAACTTTTATATGGAACTGGTGTAGTGGGTTATATTAAAGCAATTAACGTTTAATATGGCCCATAACCGTCGTCAATATATTTCAAAATGAAAATATTTTTTCGACTCGAACCCGTTGTTTCTGAGATTAGCATGTTTAACCAATCAAACTATATAGCTTTGTAATATTAATATAGACAAAGAAAGTAATAATTGTGTTGCAAGGCAGAAGAAATAAAGAGAAAATTAGTTTATTTTCATAACGTTTAATTATTGCTAGATTAGTGCAGGACATTGGGAAGGTAGTATTAAATTTACTTCCGTTTCCTTTCCGCCGAATCTCGGAGTCGCTGAACTCTACGCTGCGCTTTGCCTATACCAGACTAGGAAAATGAAAATAAAAAGATATCACTCCCACAGGTGGGAATCAAATCCAAAAACTGTCGCTATTATAGTCGCACATTTTGTATTTTAACATGTTTTGTAGCTATCGAAATTACTCGGTGCATATTTGATGTAATTAATGGTACGTCCCAAAATAAATAATAAGTTTCACTATCAGGGGTTCGATTTCCATTCGGCAGAATGAATTTTAAATTTCAAATTGCATAACATGCATATCTTAAAGTGTATTAATCCTAATTATCATGTCATCGCAGAATTAGAGTTAAAATTATTCTATTAAAAAACATCTAGAGTGCAGAAAATGGGGAACGGAATGTCTTAACATTAGGTTCCCTCTGCCTACCCTGCTGTGTGTGGGATACAGCGTGA
>DVQM01002174.1:0-10526 GCA_018231645.1 Heliconius ricini | reverse complement strand
TCGGCAACAACCGCTTGGATGGTGAACAAAAAGAAAAAGAATTTTTTGTACATTTATTTAAAATAAGACGACTGAATTTTGAATTTTTTATTTATAAAATCGAAAATCTAATGGAAAAAAGAAAATAGAAGAAAAAAGAAGACCACCTATCAACAATGCCGCGTGTCGGTAAGATATGTTTGATATTCTTGGTTGTTTTCGTATCACCCAGGAATCAAACATATTACCTATCGACCGTGGTCCATTCATCGATTAAAAAAGAATAGTACTTTCTAGAACATATTCTGATGAAGAATTTATGTTTTTAGCAGAAAATGCAATAAATATATGTGAACGTTCTTTGCATTTCAACTTTGTCAATTTTTTTTTTATATTTTGGCTTAATTTTATACCAATATAATAAAGGTACTTTTGAATGAAACTCTTATATCGGATTAACCGCGTATATTACCTCTGTCTGCCAATGGCCGCGGATTCTTCCGGTTTTATAGTTTCATTTAAAAATGTCTAAAAATCATAAAAGGATTTTATTATGACAAATAATAACTTTTTTTATATTTTTTATTTATAGGAGACAGATGATAACTTAAACTTTGACGAGATGATCCTTGAAGCTGCCAAGTCTATAATAGCAGCAACTTCCGCGTTAGTGAGAGCTGCGTCAGCCGCTCAGAGAGAGCTTATTGATCAGGTACATTTAGTGTTTGTTTTTTTTTTATTCAATGTACACCATCATTTGGACCCTGTGTTATCTGACACGTTGATTGTAAATAAGAAATCGGCATATTTCACTTATATGACGTACAATTAGACAATATGTCTAATGCAGCTTTAACGCGTTTGATCCGCTGTTTATGAAATAATTTGTAAGATTACTAGGTACCTACTCTTATTCGAAAAATTCAGGACAGTTTTAGACGGCACTTTTCAATCCGACTTAATCTATAATGAAGTGTTTGTGAAAATTGTGATTACCACGGTTCTACTGAAAAGGAAGTCTTATATAAAAAAATAAGTGTGTACATTTACTTTGGTGTTTTAATATCACAAGTGTTGGAGTCGCATTTATGATGTTTCTGAGACAATTTGCGACATTTGGTCATGTTGCTAACTTCAAATTATGACTGGAAATGAAAATTTGTGTCTAAACAATAAAAAAGGAAGTAAATTGAATATTACCAATGATTTTTTATACTTCTTTTGCAGCCTAATTGATATCATGATAACAAAACAAATACACACTCTTCTAGAACAATTTTTAGAAATTATATTTGCCATCTATGTAAGAGTGTTATGTGTACAAACAGCAATTACATTTTTTGTTGCAACATATTGCTAGTTTATATGTTTCTTTTTTCAGTAAAATTTGCTTTTATATAAAAAAAATATATCTTGTATACTTACTAATACACGACTTAAACAATAATCCCTCATATCTTCTATCTCCAGGGTAAAGTAGCCCGTCGACCCACCTCCTCATCAGACGACGGCCAGTGGTCCGAGGGTCTCGTATCAGCAGCACGGCTAGTTGCAGCAGCAGCACATGCACTTGTAGAGGCAGCTAATGCACTCGTACAGGGTGCTGCGTCTGAAGAACGCCTTATATCCAGTGCTAGGCAGGTGGCATCATCGACTGCTCAGCTGCTGGTGGCTTGTAAGGTGAGTTTTGGGGTTGGTCTACATTTTGATGCCTAATACATTTATACTATTCTCAATTAAAATTAAATTTGTCCAGGTGAAAGCCGACCCATCATCAGAATCGACGCGTCGTCTCCAATCAGCCGGAGCTGAAGTTATCCGCTCCACAGACAACCTGGTGCGCGCCGCGAGAGACGCCATCACCTGTGATGATGAACGGAGCTTGGTGCTCAACAGACGTATGGTGGGAGGGATAGCTCAGGAGATTGATGCCAGGTAAGAGGAGCCATATATATTTAGGAAAAAGGATCGAGGGGTGTCAAATGTTCAGCTTTTGAATTAATTAGTACTTTAGCCAAAAAAAGAATAAAATAATTTTATAACGAAGGAACTTACCTACCTACGAAAATTGTTATTAAACATTACACATGCACGCAAAAACTATTATAATATACTAAAAAAAATATTCTCCCAACAGATCGGAAGTTCTCCGAATAGAGAAAGAGTTGGAAGAAGCCAGAGGACGTCTAACCGCCATCAGACAGGCGAAGTACAAACTGAGGGACACTTCGGGAGCCTCCGGAGCTTCGGGAGATGAGACAGACACAGATCATATGGGCTATTCTAGTGATGCATCGCATACGCAAACGCATACGGTACACAGGTGATTGCTTTACGCATATTTTTGTTAACTTTTCTATAACTCTTTCTTTTATTAATATTTTATATTAGGATTGGTCAGTCGTGGCGCAGGGGCACAAAGTATAACTACAAAATTGACTGGTTGTGGGTTCGATCCCCACTCAAGGAAATGAAATATTTATTTATATTTTCATTTCTTCGCTCTGATATCGAGACAAAGCGCGGCGCTGAGCGGTGGCGAGTCATCTTTGTTGATTGAATCCATAATGAAGAGATACACAGAATGGCAGGTACTAGCAAACGCGTTCTTCTTTCTGAAGAAGAACCTGCTCAGCTGGTTTTGGACACGTGGAATGAATGAGTGATGAAAGAATGGCATAAAAAAATGAAAAATATGATGGAAAAGTGAGTAGTAGGGGGAGACCTCGGTTGACCTTCAAAGATGCTGGATGAGGGTCACGTAAAAAGCATGAGGTCAATGGTTATGTATGAAGAGGTTGGTGGACGAGGCGAAAGAGGTATGTAGAGACCGTAAGGTTTTGCGCCCCGTTTTCTCAGACTACCCCGCTAGAGATAAAGCGTGAAGTTAAATAAGTAACTTAAATAAAAATTAACAAAAATATGTTGTTTGGTTTGAGGATAACATATTTTTGAGCTAAAAAAAATATGGATATAGCGTAACAATTATTATTTTGATAGTAATTTCAATGAAAATAAAGTAAAAAAACGCCATTTTCAGATTTAAAACACCAAACAGCAGCTTCGCCAACACAACATACAGTCCAAACAGTACATACACAACACAAAATACCACCAATATAAGCCATCATACGACCAACATAAGCCAACACGTCTCCAATCTTAGCCAATCGATACACGGAACACCAACTTCGCCAACTACGCCAACATTTGCCCAAAATAACCAACATACTCCAATATATGGACAAAATGGATTTCAACGTGAAGAAAAAGATCCACAAAGTCCTTCTTTCTCCAGTTTCAGACCCCAGGAGGATCAAAAACAGAATTATGAAGGATTTACTACACGGTAACTTTTTTTTATTAATCATTAATTTATCATTTAGTTTCATTTTAGACTGAATTTAATGATTAACATTTGCTATTGCAAAAAATACAATTCATGTTTTTAAAACAAATAAAGCATGATATAATCATTGAACAAATTAAAAATTACTTAATAATGGATTTTCATTTTGAATATAATAATAACATTTAATCTATGCTTTTCTTCCACGCTGCGGGACCAGACGATAACATCGCCTGTAAAAAGTGCCTTCAAACTCATACGTGCCTTAGTTTTAAGTTAATTAAGATATATTATCTATGTTTATAAAAAATATATAACCAATAAAAGATTACAAATGTTTAAAAAAATTACAAAATTCTAAATTATCTATGACTATGCCCGAATTGGATTGTTCTTTGTTGGTTAATTAAAAAAATGAGATGCCATATTTAAAAGAAAAGAAAAGGTATTCTTATCTATATATGGTGTTTTTTATTCTAATTATAAGCATGAGCTTTTACTTTAAATCTGTACAGACCAGACAGAAGTAAGAACTAAATTTAGACTGAAAATTATTTTATACTTATTATTTTTACATTTGTATTACAGATTTTTAGTAAGCATATACATACATATATAAAGGCTTTATATAAGATGGTCTTTGTCTATTTAAATTTGTAAAAAATTAAAATTTACTAAGAATCTGTAAAAATTCTTCTGTGAAATCTTTTATAATAGTTTCTTCTATACAATGCTTTATTAACATCTTTGCTTATACTCGTTGAGCCAATAAAAAAATATATTAGCAGGTTTAAAAGATATTTTCTTTCTTTTTAATCAGGCATTACTTTCAATTCAAATAAAAGTAAAAGGTTCTTTATTTGTTAATATTTTACTTTATGACAATCTGTATACAAATATGAATATATGACACATAGTAACTAACGTAAAAGAAAAGCAACGTGACGCCATTAACATACAACTAATTTTGTAATTATAGAATGGATTCAAATCTGGCGTTATAAGTTTATTGTGGTTTTTTTTTGTTAAAAATTGGCCCAACGCGTAACCTTAAGCATTTATGTTGATACCAAAATTTCATTTCCAGAGATAAAACCGTCAATGACAGAACGATGACAGATAAGTAAGTGCTTTATTTTAAATAAAGCTTCCCATTCACGAATGAATGAATGAATGTTTTGACTCCCGTGTTTTATATAATCTGTATTATATACTCGCTTGTCGCGTTCTCTATATCATTTTTTATATAAAGCACATCGTTCTGTACATATATAATTTAAATTGTATTTTTGTATTTTCCCAGCTATTGTCTATGTCGCTTTTTTCTGACATAGTGTGATACTTAACTGACTGTTTTAAAATGTAGCTTTTTTGAGTAATTATTAAAATTAATAATATATAATAAGCATGTACTTAGACCTTTTTATTAACAGGGTAATAGCCTTGATTGCCGCTTATTTATTTTAGTTTACAACTAAAACAGTTTAAAAAATCCCCTGATAACTTAATTAGCTTTGTTTTTTAAGTAGTCTATTTACATGAAATTAGCTAATTGTTTTTCTCTAACTGCATGCGGTAATAACAATAGGGCAAGCATGAGCGAGGAGACGGTTGTCGTCAAATCATTACAACTGCCGCAAGTGAGGACCGCGTATTTGGTAGAAAGTGAAGCGGAGAGAATATACTACAGGCGGGAAAGAACGGAGAAGCCTCCGCCGCCGCCGAGACGCGCCTCCTTACTTAGAAACGAGAAGATGTAACTGGTTCGTTTATTTATTTAACACTGAGGGGTAGTTTTAAAAGCCATATTTGTCAAAAAAAACACATGGGAGTTAATACAATAGTGGTTAAATTTATGTATTTTTTGGGATTTTCATGTTAATTTGTTTAAACTTAGTTTCTTAAACGTGGCAGCACTGTTTCATTAATTTGACTGTTTATATGTATATAATTCATTTGTGAAGACGTTGCAAATAAGAAATAAATTTTATGTGCTGTCTTGGGGGTTCACATTTTTACAGATGACTAAGGTTTATTGTAATTATCTCTTAAAATCGCGGTTATTTTTAATGAGAGCACTTTATTTTATATACGCACATTTGTCTAAAAACTTGGATTGAAATTATCATCTTTCAAAAGTCGGCTCAATTATTTTCAAATACAAAATAATTTGACTGTTAGTATGACGACAATCAGGGTTTTTCTTTTTGTGCTAATAATCAATAATAATTTGTGTTAACGTCGCGCATGGCATGGGTGGTGGCTAACAGTGGGTGGGGGTTGGGTAATTTGCTAACGACAATAAACAACAGCTCTGGTATTTCAGCTACGAGACCCGCTTATACGACACGCCGCGTCCCATCAACGAATATTACACCAAAACTGATGAGCAAAGACATTTCGAGTCATCCTCCAACCAACATTACTCTAAAGAACAGAAATATGGGTACGATTCCCCAAAGGTGCCGCCGTTGAGTCCTAAATTCAATGCGCGAGAACTCAAATTCGATGAGAAACCAGAACCTATTTACTCCACTTTGAAGAAACCCACATCTTCGTTGGACGGAGTTGGACAAAGTTTTTCGGAACACCAAAAGTCTACGGAAGCCATTCCTGGTGGAACCAAACATTCTGAGTACACCATTAAGAGCGAATCGTATCAGAGTTACCCTAAAACAGAGTTCTTTAAAACTGAAACTCGACAAGAAGTAAAGTCACCGTTCGCGACTTCCACTCCGTCTAAATTTGAAAAAACAGATTATGCAGATTTAAAAAGCATGGATATGGTAAAAGTCCCCACTCCTGATTATGATAGGATTTCATCACCTTATGGCAAAGATGTCCATAGCTATGGTGGACCGAATTTTTTTGAAGAAACTACAACAGAAGTAAAAGAAATACCCAACGGAACACAAAAGATTACTACAACTAAAGTATATTCCTCCTCTCCTGTCAACCTTACGAGTACCAACACGAAATACGAACCGATCAAACTCGAAGGAATAGATGAACTATCGAAATTCGATAACGATTCTCGCTACAGTACTCTCGATTCTCGATTTAATACGTTAGAATCGAAATTGAGTTCGGATACCAGTCGCTCTTTCATGAGACCTTCAGAATTTCAAGATTATCAAGCGACTACAAGCGTGACCAAAGTGAAAAAACCCTCAGACTTGATGAAGGAAGTGGATAGTTTGGATAAGAAGTTCTCCAAACAGACAATAACCTCAGAAACTATTGAGAGGAAGTCGGTGATGACAAGCTCCCACAAATCGGAGACCAGCTCGACAGTCACCAAGAAATTTGGGAACTTCTAAAGGTTTGACAAGTCTTAGATTTTAGTGTTGTCAGCTTTTTGAGTGTGATTGTCGTTTTAGATATTGATTGCACGATAAATGATTTTGTTTTAATTGTTTTTTTGCATGATCTGACAGTTTTTTTTTATATTGACAATGTATTTTTTTGTGTTAGGTATTACTTTTTATATCCATAACCAAGTTGTTAACCAACATTGTTTACTGTGGTTTTGTCAATGTTTTTACAGATTAAATATGAAAATTGATTTTAAAGTTAGATTTAAGATAAACTTCGGTGCTCTTAGTATAGCAGATTCTGTGCCTCATCTGGCTCTATTGTATTTATTATGATATATTCGGAAATTATTGAACACCGGGAGCTAAATGAAATAAATAAAAGAGAAAATGGCACTACGTTGACTTCTGAATACTTTATAGTAAGCTGTTTTTGATGAGATTTTTGAATTATTTATAATAAATTGTAGCTCTCGACTAAGTCCAATTCACAAAGTGCTAGCCCATCGGGCACCTTACATTGATGATGCCTTTTTATATTTATATACGACTACTGGTGCTGAAAAACTGTTTGTATTTTCCAAATTATATATAAAATGTACCTAACGCAGTTTGTAGACGATGGAGCGGTGCCTTTGCCAACTTTGCTTGATTTTATAGAAATTAAAATGTAAAAGAAAACTAAAAATATTCGGGCAATTATTCCATATCTCTACCTCAAACAATAAAAAATATTGAGAAACATAGAAAAATTATGTAATCGGTTTTAATAAATGAATGAAGTAACAAAGACCCGAAATGTAAGTGCCATAGACATATACAAAAATGTATATATCAATATAAATATACTTAGCGTAGTGTTTAGCGCAATGTGTCCCATTAATGTACTAACTAAGATAGTCGTTATTAACTAATTATAATTAATATTGTTAGCGAAGTGGTTTCGTAAGCGACTAAATTAGTTCGGTTCACGAACTAATTTCGATCGAACTTATTTAGTTATTTGTGTACAAAATTTTAAAATATTTTTAATAGTATATATATTATTATTATTAAAATGTACATTAAAATTAGATTTTCTTTTTATTCACGCAGCTAAGTTAATTTAAAATTGTCTTATGAAATCGCTTAAATTTACTAAACAGCACGTTTAATTGGCATTATTTATGAATGTAAGAATATTTTATATTTTTTATAGCATTGTAGCGACAATGACGTCGACGTGAACGAGTTTTGTAACGTGAAAAGGTGCCTTACACTCAACATCTTATTAGTTTTATATATATCTTATTTTTTTATATGTATAACTTTAGTATAGCGATGCCCGCGAAAGCGACACGTCCACTGAAGGTAAAATAACACCAATTCTGATAGATCTAATAAATTATACTATATTATACTGTAGATTAATATTACATACATTATACATAGCCTTTGTATTGTTATTGTTTTTCGTATCAAGAAATAATCTTTAAAAAATGCAGCTATATTTGAGCTAAATTTGTGTTTGTTCCAGTTGCTGTTTAAATATTATGTAGATGTGTACATTCACAAAATATAATATTATAGCTCTGTGAGTGTGGGAATATTTTTATTTTGTGCGCAAATGTATGTGCTAACAGTACGCTGACTCCAAGTTGTAATTAACTCATATTTGAACTGAAGTTTAAACGTCAACTGGACTGTTTACATCACAGCTAATCGGCTGCTTTTTTATTTTATTTTTTTGATGCAAAAACTCTTATATTTAAGGATATATTTAATAGGTTCACTAAGTTTAATACTAACATAAGCATTTATGATGTATAACAATCTGTTTACAATTTTTTTTTTAGTAAATTTCCAATAATGAAGCGATTTAGAGAAGATTCTCCTAAATAAGTATGTTAGTTTAATCATGTTTGGCAACTAATCAAAAGGAACGTAAAATATACTAAATTGAACTAATTAAGTTCTATATATTTCTAATATAATATTATGCATATATAAAATAGTCTCGTATTACTCATTTACTCTCAGTAGATGTATTTAGATGTAGTATGTGTAACTTTTATATTTAATACGTCGATTTTATAATGTAATTAAAAATATATAATTGAAAATTATCTTTGGAAAATTATAAAAGGACATACATACCTTTGAGACTTGTTATATTAAGAATCAATTTGTTGCATTTTTTCTTATTTTTCTACCCTACATATGTTATGTAAAGAAGATTGTTAAAAATTCTAATATGTTGTTGTATATGTCGCAGTGGGACAGCGTCTGTCACTCGAGAAGGCAAGATAAAGCTTAAAAACTTTATATAACTTATCCTCCAAATAGAATAAAAGATAATTTTCCTCCCAAAGATAATTTTCTATTAAAAAAAACATGTTTTTTTTGTTTTTACAAACTTATTTAACTACAGTATGAAAAGCCAAATGAATTTTAACTTTCATTTATTAGTATTAATCGGATTGATTTTTTGACTAAAATATATTATTTTTTTTGTTAATATTTGTGTTGAGATTTTATTATATTCGATATATGGAGAGTAGTGGCTGGGGCATTGTAACACGTACACTGTGTAATAAATATTCACTAATTATATTTTTTGTTTCTCTTCTATAAACCCTTTTTATCATTTATTTTAACATATATTTTAAAGTGTCTTGAAAATTAAGAGAAAAGTAGACAACGTTCTATGTGCCTAAAGCGAGAAAACAATAGTCTACATTATCGTTTAAAGTTATATAAAAAATCTTTAAGTTATCTTAAGGATCCCTATAGAAATCATAAAAATAATATTATGTATATTAAATAAAATTATTAAAAACATGTAAAAAATGCATACATTTTTAAGACTTATATTTGAAAACAATTTTAATTAGTAATTAAGTACAATGGACCCTGTGGCAAACTGGGAGATGGTTACTTTGGTAGTTAATAGATAATAAATAAGGTGTTATTTTATGCATCTTTTCTATCTAATTATCATTAAAATATAAAGCACATTTTTTAGTCTTACATATTATCTTTGAGGCCAGTCGTGGCGCAGCGGCACAAAGTGTGACTGTAAACCAACTGGTTGTGGGATGAATATTTACTTAAATTTATATTTCCATTTCTTCGCTCTAGTGTCGACGTTTATTATTCTAAATACGTTATAATTCGTTACAAAAACCGTATATACTGGACACAATTCGTTGCGTCTAGATACTAGCAGCACCATTGGGTGTCCCTTGTATCTAGTCGAGGTATACGATAGAAGACGAAGGCCGGGTTTCGATACGGTCTTGCTTGTGGACCTTATCTTTTAGAACCTCAAAAGCGCGAGAGTTGCGTCCAAAAACACAAAACAACATCTGAGCTGGCTTTAAACGTTACCGTGGGTTTGATACACACTCGAGGAAATTATTTCTCTCGAATAAAAGAAAAAAAACTAACGACAAATTCAGTAGTTGATAACAGTTAATATTTTTTTATTTAAATCTGACATTAAACTTTTTCAATATTTTTTTTATAACAAAAAACCTTTTTCAAATATAAAATGGGGAATAAATAAAATAAAAGAAATCAATCACATAATATCGGTTTATTTTTATTTTTCACACATAATTCTAATTATTTATTTGGTCTTCTCTTTTTAATGGATAAAGTGACAATTATCAATAGGTACAACGGAATGTATTTTATAGATAAATTACGAAATATAAAAATACTTTTGGAAAAAAAATGGTTAACCGAAATAATAATTATTTATTGTACAGTGCGGTCTCTAATTTTCACGATTATTACACATTGCAGACGGAGAAATTATGGAGCGTGCAAGGTTGTCTCCCTAATCCGCTATACGCAGGACCTAGCGTGAAGTTTAACAAACAAGAATTTTTATATATATA
>DVQM01002173.1:0-10527 GCA_018231645.1 Heliconius ricini | reverse complement strand
TATATATATATATATATATATATATATATACTATAACTGATTTAAAATTTAATAAAAAAATCATACCTACCCCTATGTAAATATTATTAAAGATTAATTTATTTGTTTTTTTTATTTGTATAATAAAATATATTTTGTCAAATGAAATAATTATATCACTACCTACCTACCTGACCCTTTATACTTATATACCTACCTTATAAAATCTTAAAAAATATACGAATTAAGGCTACTTTAAAATTGATTTATCATTCAGAAGTATGCTTGAAAATATGTAAACAAACGAATCTTTCATAACATTTGTTAAAATAAACAAATTCTAATACTGTGTTTGCTTAGTTATATTTGTGAATTTAAAACGGAAAACAAATCCCTGTTCACACAATACGATATCCATCTATTTTTAAGTCTTTCAATTTACATATAGCATCACTAAAATTCGTGTCAGAGGCAGAGGTGGAGGGAACCTCTTTATTCCCCTATTCTTATCTTCACTTCACGAAGATTTTTCGTAGACGTCATTTAGTGCTAATGTTTGTTGTGGGACGAGTCGCCTGTGAATTGCTACATTAACTGGTGTCGGCCTTACGAACCTTAAATCCTATGTCTCGAATGGGCCAATGCATCTTAAGCGAGAAAATGTGACTTTAAATTGTTTCGTGGAAGAAATGTAAAAGAATGTAGTGATAATTGTTGGTGTTTCTGATGTTTTTATGTGTGTACGTTTTGTTATGTTCTTGTTTTGTTTTTATTTATTTCGTATATAATACAATTTATAAAATATATTTGTTGTATATAGCGCTCTGAAAAACTATGTGGTTACGTGAAATTTCAATTGTTCTGTATGATATATACAATAATTTTCAAAAATATTTTCTATAAATTAGATAAGAGATTTTTTAGATTCATTTCTCAACATCTACTCAAAGCATAGGTATTTTTTTCCGCTTCACGCTGTATCTCACATGTGACATGGTAGACAGAGGGAGTCTAGAATTAAGAGACTCCGCTCTGCACTTTTCATCGAATTTTAGAGGCATTGTGTATTGAGTGGCGAACTCAATGCCGCACTTTGCCTCAACACAATAGCGAATAAATAAAAAGATTAAATTGTTTCATTTCGTGTGACGATCGAACCACAACCGATCGCGCGTGTACAGTCACAGGCTTGTGTTACCACTATGCGGGTACAAGGACTCTTAAAACAACTTTCCATTGAATCGATAAGACCTTCTATGCCTCCTCGTCATCTATTCAGAACATTCATTTTTATATTCAATATATGAAATATATAAAAACATTTTGTTAAACATATGTTTATAACTTTGCACCATCCACATCCACTCATTATTTTGCAGTTTAATATGACTCCTGTATGCATATTAAGTAGAGCAGCAGTGTTAAAGCCAAGCTAAAATAACGTTCTCAAGTTAATTAACTATGTACCTACTGACGATTAAACGGTGCATGCTGTACTATCGGGATCAAAGGATAATGTTGCCACTCAAAATCAAAACGGCTTGTTATGTAAATATCTAACCTGTTCAATCAATTTATAATGTATTCGAACGCGCATAATTAATATATTCAATCTATAACTGTCTGTATCTTTGCGTGGATCTTGTGGTTCTGGTAAGTATTATTAATATTGTTATTATTTATTTAGCATCCTGCATCTGGTAGAGAAGACACAGGGAAACTGAGAATCTAATGTTTAGACATTCTGTTTCCTATATAGATAATTTCGCCACTTTGAGCCGAATTCTTAAGGCATTGTAGGCTGAGTAGCGAAATTCGCGGGCTTTGCCACGTTACCAGAGTTAAGAAATGAAAATATTAAATAATTCACTCCCCCTAATGAAAATTGAACATACAACTGTCGCGAGATAAATACATATGTACGTAATATGAAACATACATACATAATAAATATTATACGAGAGTGGAATAGTAAACAAAAGTATAATGCTCAAAGTATGAATATATAGCATTTATTTTAAATTTGCAATAACATCGACAGTACTCCGCGTATATTTCCAGCGAGGCCTGTTTGCAGTGACGCGACGCGACGGTCACATGTTTACATTTACCAATAATGGATACATATGGAAGATGCAATTTACATATTATGTTATGTATAGCTAAATATTGATAAAAATAATATTGAAATATTTGATTGTATTGTTTCAATTTAAATTGAATATTTTTTCTTGTATGGAAACTATATATTATGGTAATATACTATAGTTTTAGTGTGCAATCACACTAAAACTATATAGTATATTAGTCAAATGTAATTTCTTAAGATATATTTTTTTATTTGGACTAAACTTTTAATTAGATTAAACTCAAAGTCGACATTCTACAGAGTTAGTAAGGTGTTTATTGATTTTAAGACATTACAGGTTACTTTTTACTGCCGAAAAATATCTAATTTGAAAACCGTTAACCACATGGGCAAAGCCGCGAACCGAAAGTTAAAGCAATAAATATACAGTATGTAGCGAAACAGAATTTAGTAATTTTTTCCTATATCTATATAACAACGTCACTTCATATTTCCCTTGCATAATTTGAATACGTAATCAAGGTGTGCAGTAGAATTCCTTTATAAGCTAGCAATAATCTGATTTTAGGTATGTACGATAATAAGACAAATTAATTACTCATGTATTTATGTACAGAATGGTAAGGAATTCTTTTGACCTTTCCAAATAAGAGTGATCCAAATATTTTAAGTATTTAATCAACACGCAATGCCCTGCAGAATTCGGCGGAGAAATGGGAAACAGAGTGCCTTAACTCTAGTTCACCTTTGCCTTTGAACAGTGTGCGGGATACAGCGTGAAGCTGATAAAATATTTTTAAACTATTGTAATTATTTTATTCTTAATTCATTTTGCAATGTCAATACAGAGAAAGTGGTAACAAGCTCTACATTTTCATTAATGTAGTGTGAGCGCTATCTCTGTGAATCTTGTTTTATCGATACGGAATGCATTAGTGCGGGCGACTCGTAATGTTTCCCTATTTTAGTTAGGTATATGTAGTGCATTCATTGGTCATATCTTCCACAATACCCTTACCACCCTTAGTGCATAATGCTAAGCGTTTATGGAGCCCTAGAGAGAATATGTGGACTGTAGATTCACTTAGAAGTATCGTTACTTAGTTGTTACGTTATTTAATTCTGTACTAATTTTTAGTTAACAGTACAAGGTAATATTTTATTATTATTATTTATTTTATTATTATTTATTAGAATCATAAATGTTATATTTATTTAATTTCAGAACCATCACTTTCAACTATGTGATCATTATAATTGAGTACAATAATGTTAATGAATAGTCTACACTAATCGATTTTAACATGAATTTACAATTAATTTTAAAAAATGTCAAATGCTTCGGGCAAATGTTTGTTTGCTCTGGCACCCAAGTAAAAGCCTTATAAGCCAAAAGAATTCAACACCAGAACTTCGCCACTCAGCACGAAATGCCTAAAATTCGCTAGAAAGTGGAGAACGGAGTGTCCTAACAGTAGGTCCCTTTTGCCTACCATTTGCATTTGTGGGATGTACTAAAAGCATATGGTGTTTTAACGCAATACAAATAAATACATCTTTATATAGTATATCGACTTATAAAATTATTAATTAACAAAAATTAAAACGTTGAATGAAATTGTGTACATATAGCAACATCATCTGTTAAATAGCAAAAGATACTTGCAGATCGCTTTGACTAACTTTCCAAGAGACTAATACCAGTAACGGCCTCATTTGTCGCTGCACTACAAGCGTGCCAGCTCTTTCACGTCTTCATTAAGAGGCCGAGTGTCCAGAACTTGCGAACTGCCCTCGACACGAGCCGGCGTAGGCCGGTGCCAAATTTGCAATTTAATTGTTCACGTTTCAAATGTTACGATTGTTACGTGAATTCATTTAGGCGGTTCTAGTTCAACAGTGTCGTTGAGGTGGAACGTAATTAACGACTTTTTTGTATGGTATTTTCCTTTTAAAAAATAAGTTGTTTAAAATATAGTAAAACATGTTAATTATTTATTATTCTATTTAGAAATATTTGAATAGAAATCCTTTATGCAAAATAAATAAAGAGAGATAGAAAAAATCTAGTTACTCTATTTTTCGCTGATCTCAAAATTTGGTGCCTGCCATTCATTGCAGACAAATATCAAACTAATAAAACATTTACATATATTAAATTTGAACCTACAGCTAACGCGTTAAGCCCCAACTGCACTGTTGCTGTGTGACAGAGTTTTTGTTATTTTAAAAATGTACAATGTACAGTATTTTATATTTTCATTTACGTTCTATTCCAACTATTAAAATATTCCAATATTATTATTTTACAAACAAATTTCAACCTTTTAAATGAAAATGTAGATAACTTGAAAAGTCTTTTGAGTGCCATCTTTCCTTCGACAGTCTGTCAAAGCCTTTAAATAAATTTACCGCATCCCACAAAGTGAATGCATTTTACGATTGCCGGTTTATATCCGTGCATACGAGTTTTATTTGCTGATATAGGCTTTTAATGGGTCGTACGTATCAGTAACATCGATAGTAAATGATGCACTGTAGTTTTTAAAGGACAAGCTTGTTGTATCTCTTCACGATTCGTTCGAATGTACATTTTAAATAATTACAATATTAAAGCTACCCTTAATGGCGTTGCAGGTTTATTTAAAACAACGGCGAAGTCGTGTTTCACGTGAAAAGGAAAATTGGCGTTGGTAGGTTATACTAACAGAAAGCTGTTCCGTGGGGCGCCTAGCGGATTGGTGTACAGGCGCCCGCTCGCTTAACGGCCTGTAATTGCAGTGTCGGGGTACAGGATGCACAGTACGTGTTATAACGAACGAATTCGGCGAACTATTATTACAACGATTATCGTTTACCTGGTGACTATTTCAATTCAGCAAACAATCCACGCCCGAGCGTCGACGCAATTGGGTATTCCCCATTTTGAGTGACAAACAGCATATTCAGGTATAGAGTTCGCAGTTTGGTGGATGCGGATCATAAAATAGTAAATAGTTCGTACTGGTCTAGTATTTTTTAAATATATTTTGATTGGTTTTTGAAATGTTCAATGATGATTGGATTGTGTACTTTAGTGACTTAACGGTTATTATACATTTAAATATGCAATAATAAAATGTTAGAATATAGACTAATTTAGAAATGAATAGGTTTATGTATGTGTCCGTCTAGGTTATCAAAAACTAACTAGGTCCCGAATCCTTGTCTCCCGAGGAGGAACGGTGTAAGATTTTAGTGGGTAGTTTGGAAAAATTCCCTCTGCCTACCCTGCTCTATACAGCTTGAGGTTGATAAAAAATATAGTGAATTTCTACTAATGATTGGCATACAACAACAAGGCTATATTTATTTGAAATAGTAGTTTGTAAAAGGTTTTCAAACGACCATTAGCGGACATGGGTGATGTATGTGTATTATAGAACACAAGCTGGGCCCTAAGTGGTCGCCGCGGGGACGCCGCACACGCCATGCGCCCGATTCTTGGAAACAGTGTCGATGAACTGTATGCGCTGCGGACGTTCAGTCTATTAATAAATAAAATCTGGTTTTTCCTACCATTAACTATGACGATTTAATATTTTATTGTACAGGTGCACTTTTTTAATCTATTTGTCACTTTTTAATGGTTTCCTAAATGTTTCGTCTCTTGGCCCTATGTCGGACGTGAGATTGTAGTAGAACCTAACGTTGTGCTTTGATTTACCAGACTAGAAAAGTGTGGATAATCTAAATTTATCAAACATTCCTCGAGCGATCGAACCCATTATCTTTGCTTGTTCAAATATTACGTACAATATTTTTATGATATTTTTTAGAATTAATCAGTATCCTTTACTGTCGTCATAATTTTTTTCTTCTTAATTTATTTATCGGAATAGAATATTTTTCAACAATTTCTTCTGTATGCATCAAATAATATTAAAATGTTAAACTTACAAACGATTAATTTTAACTTTGTAAATTTTTAGCTGTAAAATTTTTGGGAATCTTGTACTGTGAGCGTACACGGCGTCACTGCGTAGCGCATACCAGCTACATACCGTAATTCACTTTGACAGACTGAATCTATGAATATTATCATTGCACTAACGATAATATAATCCATTCGAGGTTAAATGTGAAATCAATTGAGGTTTAATTTGGAAAATATGTTTTATTTTATTGTAGTACAATAAATAAAGTTTTGTTTTGAATAATGGTGAGTTGTAGCGTAGCGAATCAGCGTCATTAAGCGGTTGTGAGACGGTTGTGAGTTCAGTTTCTACTAGTGAAAGTAAATTATTGTCATTTAGTTACTCTGGTAATGACACAAAGCACAGCGTTGAGTTCTGTCACTCAACTCAGAATGTTTTATGAATTGGGTAAATGAGTGAATTAACATTAGGTTCCCTCTGCATGCTCTTTTTTTGGTTCATCATAAGAAAACCCTTTTATGTGTATACTGCCCGAGTGAGCCATTTCTAATAGCAACTAAAACTTCATAATACTCCTCCTCGACCGCCACTGGCCTAGGTTATGGGTGCCAAGGGAATTTTCCGCAAGCCCCGTTCCCTCTGCCTACCCTGCTTTAAGATGCGGAATTCTAAAGTGCAATGAGTGAATTATATGGTGAAAAATATTAGCTCACCACACACGACAGTTTCATAATATTTATATATATTTTTTGTAGTCATATAAAAATGCCTTTCCGTTTGTTTTAAGTATACACAAGGTAAATATACAGACTGCACTTAAACGACAACTTGGCGACCCGACATTTCTTCATATGACACTCATATTTCTTGGTGAATTACAAGCCTGCACGCCGCTGCTCAAACGAAATAAATAAAGAATATTTTATAATTATATTTTACTCACTAACTTCACACTGTATCCTTAGCGGCTAGCCAGACGGAACGGAGCGCCAAACGCTACGGCCTCTCTACGGTCTCTCATACTATTACATCAAATCAGAAAATGTAGTGTACCTACCTTTGAACTAGAAATTAACTAATTGAATAATTTTGAATTCCTTTTCCAATCATTAATGATTTTTTTTATTGATTATTGAAAGTGTTCGTACAGTTGTTACTATAAATTCAGATATCTACATACTTACGTACATACTCTACGTACTTACGTACATATACGTATACGTATATTTAACCTGAATGCATCAATCTTGATCAGAAATCGCGTGGGACCCCACCTGTATGATATAAGCGAATACTCTCTGAATAGAATTCCATTACTATAAAATAGTAACTTTTACAGTGATTTTTGCGATGTTGTAGCTCACTTTACGAACTAAATTTTTATTTGACTGTTGATCTTTTATTTAGTTTGTACACATCGATGGCGGTTGAGATAAAAACAAAATATGTTTTTTTAACAAATGAATATCCCAACTTGGGGACTGTGCTTAAAAATATTTGAAGACTAAAATTAAATAAAAAAATATATGTAATAGTTAGTAATTATGTAATAGTAGTTGTGCTAAAATCGATTTCCTCAGACAAAATAAGTGTTTCATTAATATAATTATGTATGCTTATAAAAATATGTATATATATGATTAACTGTTTCATATTATGAACATCTGGTTTATCACAATCACTAAAGCTATTATATTAAAAATACTCGTTATTTGGTCAAATTCGCTAAATAAAAAAAATGTTTAAAAGTAAATGCTTTAGTTAATTTATAAAGTACGGCACAACATAGAAAGGGCCTGTTACATAATTATCCAATGCTACGATTAAGCTATGAATATGAATAAAATCGGCTCAAAGGATAAATCATTTAATTAAGTTCGTTAAAACTATTCAAAAGCGGGCGCGTTCAACAAGTAGCTCTGAGTTTCAAATTCCTCAATACTTTTATGTGGGACCGACGTACAAAGTAATGAAGAGGGATTTTCCTGGGAAAAGAGATTACTTTTTTTGCATCGGGCGTCAAAGAGTGGCGATCTACTTGAAGATTTTTCTTTCCGCCGATGGTCTCTGAATACGGCACCACAATGCTAGGGGTTCAAAAGAGCTTGATGAATTCCCAGCGCTTTGTTTCCGCTCGCTCTGTCTCGACAAGGCATTGCTTTTTAATTTAGACCATTTCGCCTCCTCTTTTTATTCTGGTAATAAATCTGGGTATCTAGTAGCTTTTTATGTTGACTCATCCGTATGTTTTCATATTATTATAATGGCACTGTGTTTACGGGACAAACGCTACAGAGCCGTCCGGAACGATGTGGCTCTATTGAATTTTACAATTGCAATTTAGGTTTACGTCCTTTTTTCGTGTTGAGTCAAAATGATTACGGCGTTATGGGGAATTATAAAAGGGATCCATAGATAAAAGTACTTTAACATGATGCCAGTCCTAGAGTTTTCTTTAATTCACAGTACAATCGTTTCATTTAAAGGTTCATCGTCGTTATCACCATAGTGTCTTAATGTTTCTTACCATTTTATTTATTTCGAACATTGATATTGAAGTATGCGGTAGATAGGCAAGGCGAACACAGTCAAAACTTTCCAAAATCCGCTTTACTCAAATTCGAGACATCGCGTGTTTTTCAACTTATTGCTAACCTTTACCTTATCGAAGCAGAAAAAAAAATATTTTCCTGAGTGGAGATCGAATTCACAACCATCGCAATATCAGTCATAGAAGTACAGCATTATGCCTCTAAGGTTTAAATTTTCTATTATTTTTTGTGAATTAAAGTATAGTAGGTATAAAATTTATAGATTAGTGTTAGTGGGATTTATTTAATACCAAATATATTAGAACAAGTGAGTGATGTGATATATTTGGAAAGTATGCTTAGTAGAGATGGAAGATACGAAATGGACGTAAAAAGGCGTATTGCTGCCGATAGGTAACCAATGTGATGAAAGAATGGCAAAAAAGACAGTAAGTCGTAAGAGTACCTCGGTTGACCATGAAAAACACAGTATCCACCCCCAAGCCATATATGAAGATATTTATAATAGCGAAGGTACGCCGAGACGTTTGGCGCTCCATTCTCTCTGACTGCCCCGTAAGACTAGATCTAATCAAGTGTTCTATTATTATTTTTAGGGTTCCATACCTACAAAAGTACCTCGACATTCCTTTACTGAATAAATACATATTTAGTCAGTTTACGATCCATTGGAGCATAAGCAAAATCAAACTAAACCAACGCAAATGACACCACGTTGAAAGATACAATCATATATGCATATTTACGAGTATATTACATTTTGTATGTGCCGCGTATTCAACACCGACACGACCAACAGTTATGAAAATTAATTTAATGAGTACTTACTGTACAAATAATGGAAATCATGTAAAAATGGAAAGTCATATGTATTTCATACAAAAAAATAATTGCAAAACTTATATTTTTCATTTAATTTCATACAAAATGAGTTTTTGTTTTTTTTTTGCGCGCAAACATAGATATGTCAACTTTATTTGTCGTCAGGTGTTTAGGCTAACTAGATTTACAATTGTGAAATTTAGTAAGTTCAAATTTGGCAGTACAATTAAGGAGAATTTAAGTGCCTACGCCCGCAAACTTAAACGTAGACATATAATCCTTATAAATAATCAAATAATCCAAATAACGAAACCATACGTTACTTTGACACTCACACTTTACCAACTTTTCACAATTTTATTATATTAAAGATAAGAATACTTATTTAAACTGGAATCTTAATATTTTAACTTATACTTACACATGTATATGTACACCAATTATAAAAAGGACTATGTGGGATTTAAAGAAATATATAATTGTTGACTTGGGTTTTAGTAACTACACTATATATAAGAACAATACAATATTTATATTGAAAAGTTTCTCGTAATGCAAGCCAATATTAATTTATTTCATTTTAAATAAGTGGATATTGAATTCACAAAGAGTTCGCTCATTTTAATAAAATGAAACAATACATACAGATTGTCCCGTAATGAATGGATGAACGTGAAACACTGCGTAGTAGACTTATTACGCGCTCATAGTAAAAAATAAACACAATTTACATTTTAATATTAATTTAATATAGTATTTAGTTTCTAAGATTTATAGTATTTTTTCTTTAAATATCATATACCAGTACTTTGTTTTGCTTTACGCTCTATCCCGGACAAGCAGGAAAGGCAGAGGAAACCTAGTGCTAAGACACTACGTTCCCCATTTTCCGCTGAATTGTGGAGGACAGCGAAGAAATAAAATAAATAAAATATTCCATTTCCTCAAGTGAAAATCGAACCCACAACCTGTTGCGTTTACAATCACACACTTGCGCCCCTGCCACCACGATTGGCTTCAGTAATACTAGCGGCCTTCCACAAAGGTTCTCCTAACTCTATAACTTTTTACGTCACGCTTAAAAATTTTCTTAAAGATCTAAAGATTTGAATCTATAATAATCCCGTTCAGTCATAACATA
Source organism: Heliconius ricini (assembly GCA_018231645.1). NCBI lineage: Eukaryota > Metazoa > Arthropoda > Insecta > Lepidoptera > Nymphalidae > Heliconius > Heliconius ricini. The sequence goes on along the minus strand of DVQM01002173.1, from coordinate 27 downwards.
ATCAACTTATATATATATATATATATA
>DVQM01002172.1:0-10527 GCA_018231645.1 Heliconius ricini | reverse complement strand
GAACTGGTGGTAAATTATTTGACGTTCAAAAAATGAAGCACGTAACTTCTTATTTGGAATAAAATGATTTGAATTTGAATTTGATAGTTATTAATATGAATGTAAAAAAAGAGGCCAGTTATGGCACAGAGGCACAAAGTGTGACTGTAAAACCGACTGGTTGTGGGTTCAGTAGAAAATGGGGAATACTGCTATGTGCGGGATACAGCTTGTAGCTGATAATAAAAAAGGGGGCATTGTTGCTAAGCAGTATAGGGTCTGATTGTCTGAATATAGTACGATTGTGGGTTTCATTTTAGTTGGGATGGAATACACAATTGGAGCTTTTACACATGAGGGGATGAATTATTTTTATGTCCTCACTTTGGTAACAAGATTAATCACGGTTCTATCATTTACACACAACATACAATGGTTCAAAATGCAGATGTATAGGGAACATACAGGTTTAACACTTAAGTTTCTCCTGTCTACCCTGCTGTATGTAGGATATATGAAGCTAATTAATAAACTTATATGATCTATAACTTATTTATAGGTACATGGGGTATACCCCTTTTTATCTTATTTTTTTTATAATTCAAATATAGCAGAGTTTTAAGAGGGAACCTAATGTTTAGGACATTTTTCTCTCACTACACACATCACTTTCCAGCAAAAATTATGTACAATATGTGATGGGTATTGTCTATACAACCATTGGGTTAAGTCATACTGTGCCAGAAAGATATGATTATTATCTTAGTCTAGGAATGTAGCATGGTTCTATCATGTTGTTTCTACATCACATGCAGACATATTAGTATCTTTCAACTAGATACTCTCTGCCTACCAATATACATATGTGAAAAAAATAGTTTCATTCTCATTCCTATATTGCAGTGACCAGAAACAAACTAGTACTAAGACACTCCATTTCTCACTTTCCACAAAATTTCTGAGACATTATGTGTTGAGTGGTGGAACTCAAAGTACTGTTTTGTCTGTTAGAGTGGGGTAATGTAAATGATTTAAGTGTAATCATTACCCCAAGTTGGGATTGATCCCATAATTATCATGTTTACAGTCAAAAGCTGTCCAATCTTGATCAAGTCTTGATGTTAGAAGATGGAACATCACAGTATATAGTATCAATAGGAATCACAGTAAATTGTTGAACAATCAATATAAAGTCTATCATGGTCACAGTTAATAGGATTATTATATTATAGTATAAAGGTTTTTCAATCACATATATTATGGTAAATATATTACTAATGTTAGATATGTATGGACATATTTAAAAGTATTTGGTGTGTTTATATAATGAAAAATAATAATGTCTATTTTAGATATATTTGCTACACTGCATTTTTAAGACAAAACAAACAAATTAGATTAAAATTCACGAATTTCATATGACTTCATTGTTTTGAATCAAAATTAAAAGCAATTGTTCTTTCGAACGATCACCTTCCTTACCCTAGACGTCGTTCTCAAAGTTTCTAAAGAACAAACAACAAAGTGTTAGCCTTTCAAATGGTCACGCTTTGTTCAGCGATCTTCATTAAAAAAGGATGAAATAAGGAAGCCAAAGAAAATAATTAGATAATCCTAAGTATTATGTTTTTGCGAAATACGTACACGACATGCCGTCTGTCAAATAGGTCACTGAACTGCCAGTGGTATGTATTAAGTAAAAGGGCTTACTTTATTTTGCCGCCGCAGTGCTGGCACTGGGGGCCCTGCCAGCCGTCGTAGCATACACAACTTTCATTCCTACACACACCGTTCAAGCAGTTATGATCACTACATCTAGTGAGAACACCATGACAAAACAATAACACTATAAGCACTGAACACAGGAACGGCGAGAACCAGGACCATTTTCGTCTGTATTTTGATTTGAAAAGAAACAAAAACATTTGCAGTGATTCTACCATTTTGATGTATGCATTTTATACGAGTTTTGTTAACTTATCGCGGACGTTTAAAGCAGTCGTGCGTCGTGTAGAATCCGTACGGTACTAGATTTAGTGTTGTCATACTTTAAGCTAAATTTTTCCCATGTTATATATATATATATTTTGTATATTATTATCTAGTAGTAATGAGAAAAAAATGAAAAAAAATGATGAAAAAAAGTTTTTGTTTATTGAACTTTGACAAAATAAAAAAAAAAATAATAATTTTAACTATATAGCTAACCATAAAAACAACACGTTTTATAGAAAAAATAACAACAAATAAGTTACGTGAGCCAATAATAAAATATTATCAAATTTCAACAAAATTGTACTGTGTATTGTATAATATCAATAACCCAATACATCAATTGAAAAATTAATTTTAAAGTTATTTTACCATTTAAACCAAAAAAATACACAATAAATAATACCAATGTATAAAATAATATTACAAAATTTATGTAAAGCAGAATAGATTATACTGTGCTTGAAATTTATTTATTTAAAAAAATAAAGAAATATTTATTCTTTAGAACAGAGGAATACCAAAGGTTAGGAAATAATTTTAAAATGAAACCGAAAAAAAATCATGTTTAATAATGTTATTAATAATGTTTTCCCTAATAATAGGATATTTTAAAGTTGTAACAACTCAGTTTTTGACGTTTTATTATTGCCATAAACAATCAACATACAGACTATACGAGCATTCATATCTTTGTATATTCATATTAAAAACTAAGAAATTATAACTATTACAAGTTTTTTCCTTATATAATTATTCCTTATATTTATTAAATATTATCACCCTAAAATTAGGAATGAAAAGTAAAAATATTAAATACATAAAAATATACGATGATTTAACGCCATCTACATTAATATATGCAGATTAAAAATAAAAAGATGCCGCCATATTTACTATCTAACTTTAATGTACATGCTTGTTTTAAATGTATCACAAGAGGTCACTAAACGTTCTCACATTACAATTTAAAGGTATTTAAAATTGTTAGTCAAATATTTTGTTAATGATGTACCTATTAAATTTTTAAGCGTAATTTATGCTTAATTATTCTATTTATATCGTAGTTAGATACTTTATCCATCTATAAGAAATAGATTAACATTTTAGTAACTAAAATAGCTAGAATATAAATATAGTATCTTAGTTATAATTCACTTTAAACTATGGAATTTAAGAATTAAATAAACTTATAGAGGAAAATAATAAATAATAAATATAGAAAGTAATATAAACATTTAGTATTTGACACCTTTTCGAAACGAAGTTTTTATCGTTGTGGGATCTGATTTCTAATTGAAGTTACGTTGTGTAATTTATATGATTTTTTTCACATATATTTCTTTTTCTAATGTTATTGCATATTGTATAAATATAAATAGCGCATTTATTAAAGATGTATTACAGTCTGTCAAAAAAATGGATTAATATTATAATGCGTAATGCGATAAAGAGACATTGTTGTGTCTTTGTCTTAAGGATTTCTTTTTCATGTCGGAAAGATAAAGGGAAGGGAGGGAAATAGGGAACCTACCATACCTTACTCCGCTTCCCACCCAGCTATAACTTACAAGAAGAGTCCTAAATCCCAAGGTTGTTATATTCTTAACAACCTATACTTATGCAGAACGCAGCATTACTTTTTCAATTTTCAATCATGTTTTTACTAATCATGCGAACGGAATAACGTAAACGTTTTATATTCCACGCAAAATAAGTTTTGGGCGTCTTACTCCTTTTATTTCAACTGTTTTTTAATTATTTATATTCCTATTTGTATAAAAATACAGCATTTAATTTTGTCTTTCTAGTTCTAGAACCGCTACTAGATGGCAGCGGATGTTCGGACTTGATACAAAAGATTTTTATATCTCTATATTTATATAAAATCATCTACATATTATATAAATTATTATTTAATACTCGGATGATTTTGCAGATTCAGAGAGAACTAGTACGTTACGTTTCGTTTCTATTTGTTTTATTTTTCATCCATTTTTAAACAAAAGTTTAGCTTTTGTTTTCCAAATCTTAGACCAATTATTCATCAATTCTAATATCATAAATGTTCTTTATTATAAATGTTCAGCATATAGCTATACTTAAGCTAGACAGAGTGATTATTGAGACATTGTCTGTTAGTTCCGGAACTAAACGCCACATTATGCCTTACCAAACCGAGGTATTCAAATATCGAACTAATAACTATTTCGTGTACAGTTACACACTATTTTTATTGACGTTAAAATAACTTCATTGAACTTATTACTTAACTTAAGATACAGCAAATAGCTAGCAAATATTAATTAGCTATATATTTCAGTATATAAATAAACAAAACCACTATAGTCAAGCTAATTTTAAAACATTTCTACATATTCATAGGTGAATACGTGCTTAATCAACCTCGCGTTCTGTTGTTTAAAAATTTAGCCTACTAATACTAAGACTAACAAAAACTACTTTAGTCTTTTTGTTAGTGTTATTAAAAGAAGGTAATTATGAAAAAACTTTTTAGTTCTCATTTTAAAACAAAAAGATTCAAAAACTACATGTTTTTTTAAGATATCACGTAAATTACAGCAATTTCCTTTTGTGAGTGGTTTCCCCTCTCTTGACGCTTCTTGAGATTAGTTTGGGATGAAAATATTGTTTTTGTGCCAACGAGTAGCACAATGAGCTAATTTAAAGCGGAACTTGTGTTTTACTTTGCTGTATTATTTGTGTTTTCTATAAACAAGGTCGAACTTTATTTTTTTGAAACAAGCTATATCAAACTCATATCTAGAAATATTTTCCAAGATAACTTGGATTTATATTTAAGAGGATTTTATTTTGCCTTAGCCTTTTGTCAGTAAAAATCCTGGAGCATCAGGCTATTCTGGGGTGGGCAAGGACCGTCAAACATAATTTCTTTACTTCATAAATCTTTTTCCTTTTGAAGTCGTGAATGGAATATATTGGGAAAATGACTACTTTCACACTATATAATAATACAATACAAATATTAATATAATATATTAATACAATACGAACAACTAAAATTTTATAAATATAATTTTAGTGATCTTATTTTCTAAAAAAACTAGTGCTCGCATACTGAGGGTTACGTACCAATTTCAAGATTGTATGTCAACAGGAAGTAGGTATAATTTATAAAAGTTGACAAAATTAAGTTTGCGGATATATGCCAATTTTGTAAAACATGAATTGCACTAATATGTTTGTAATATCTTTCACTAAAAATTTTCACTTTCATAATTGTAGATCGTTACGAACGAGAAAAAGAAGTACGAACGCACAGAAAAAGACCTCAATATTTGAAGCACAGAAAAAGACCTCAATATTTGATATAAATTTTACACACCAGAGCGAAGAAATGAAAATATAAATGTAAAATATATTTCATTTCCTTGAACGGGGATCGAACCTACAACACGTCGATTTTGTGCCACGACTGGCCTCTAAAAGCTGTACTTGTTATTAAATCAAAATCTTAAAATTTGCTATGTTTAACTAACGGTTAATATCAGAATGAATAACGTGGGACGTCCTGTTACCTAGTTTACAGTCGCTAAATTGGTAATCTCTTTTTTTGTATTAAGAAAATAATTTTAGTGTTAATAAATTCAATATTTTAATTATAATAAATTTTAACATACTTACATATCGCCAATTTCTTACACGTGCCCATAGGTACTAAATAAGATAGGGATGGACAATTACATGTACCTAAATACAAGTATCTAAATGCTATGGGAGTAATGGTCACGCGATACCCATGAAATGTCATGTGATGCTTGTGTTTTTATTATTTAAAATACTATTATAATAATTACCAGTCGCACAACCTCTATAAAAGCGACGTCCATTGTAAAATCGATTCCTACTCGGTAGTTTGAATTGTTGTCTATTCCTGAGTTGAGTTCCGCTACTCAAGTCTCATGTCTTAAAAATTGGGCGGAAAATGACAATGTTGAGTACAGCGTGATGCTATATATTTTAATATTACCCATTTTTAATATTTTTAAAGTGTTATTCCATACTTAGGAAAGAAAAAAAACTTGGTAATATAGTTTCTTAATAAATATATTATTAAGAAAACGTATAAAAATTTTGAACGTATCGAAACGGATCTGGGTTCGAGTCCTGCTACGTTCAAATTTTTCTACATTTTCTAAATTAAATTTAATATTACCAATTTACTAGAGTAAACGGCTGTGTTAGTGTAAAAAGACCAACTTCATTTTCTCTCATAGCGGGGTAGGTATAGGGAACCTAGCGTTAACAAATTCCACAAGTTAAGTGGCAGAACTCAACCCTGCATTTTGTCTACCAGAGCTCTGTGTGAGCGGAGTTGCTTAACAACTTAAGATAATTATTTTTGTAATAAACTAGAGTACAAAAATGGCTTGATATTTGATTTAATTCTTTTGTCGTCGATTCAACTAGTTCTCCTGTATCACAATATGGAGTAACACTGTATATAATGTAGAAGTAGTACTTACCCCCTTAGTAGGCTTTACCCGCTTTGTTGAATTGAAATAACTAACAGTCGTGTATTCTATATGACATATTGTAAGTGCCCGATGTGCCCTTTATATATCTATAATATAAATATAATTAGTATAAATTTAATAAAAATAAAAAACAAACTCCAAAGTAAAATTTCCCAACTTAAATCAAGATACATATTAATATCAATATAACTTTCTATAGAAAAAGAAAACACCAAAATTTAAGCAGTAAAAAATCGTATACTCTCATACAGCTGTGTAACCAAGGTCAGTATTGGAGTGCATCGCCCAAATGATTGCGGGCTGAATGCCTAAGTGAAAAGTACAAGTAACCGAATTGCATCGCAAAGAATGCAAGACCTTTAAAATGTGCCAGTTGAGGTAAATTTTATCAAGACGAAGGTAAAATTATTATTAAAGGTAACATTTTTGTTGAATTAAATAGTTTTGTAGCATATCAATAAAAAAATAATCATATAAAATAATTATATGTGAATATGGCAGAATAAAGCAGCTTTAAAAAACTACGTTTGATTGATAGAGTTGGATTTGGATATAGAGTTTGTTTTTTTGTGTTTGAGTCTTTGATGTATATTTTATTTCAAATTTATAGTTTCACTTCTATTCTATTATTAATATTCTTTGAATAGTTTATAAATATAATGTATATTTTTTTAACTGTCACAGTCCATAATATTATAAAAACAAAAAAATACATTCCACCAAAAAAGTCATATCCACATAAAATTAATAAATTAATCTTTGCAACAATACAAAAGGGAAACTGAGTAAGCATCCTACACACATAAGCACACAAACACACACACTAGTGTAACAAGTAAGGTCACGGTTACTAACGTTTCGGCTTTTTGTCCTGCGCCGGCGCAACAAGAAAAAGTAAAGTTAAAAGGCGTGCCTTAAACAAAATCCATTTTATTTCTCTTTGCATTTTCCTATATACTATATGTGTTTATATATTTTTGGTGTTTTATACAGTGGTTTAGTAGTTTTGATGGTTAGTTGCTTTAGAAATAAGCATGGTTGTGATGGTCAATACTAAATTTATGCAGCTCATATATAAATAATTATAAATTAGTGACAAATCACTTACTTTTTAACATTGCGTCAGTGGCGGAATTCAATTTCTGTGACATTTTGTTACAATAGACCGAGGAATACTTACTTCATTAAGTTAAATCATAATCATATTATAATTTATAGACTATAGTACTTATTATAAATACGAATTTAGAAAGTTGTATGAGCCAAAGGCACAGCTAGTGACTATAAATATGACGGTAGTGGGTTCTATTCCCAATTTCCCACTTGAGGATCTCAATGATTTTCATTTTCTCTATCTTTATTTTTAGTTCGCCATTCATCACGCTCATCATCATTATCATCGTTCACCATGTTTCCATAGTTCCGGAGTGTCTTAATATAAGGTTCCATCTGCCTACATTATTACATGCGGGGTACAGCGGGACGCTAAAAGTTTTGTTCCACATAGGTACTTCTGTATATAGCATAATAATTAAACTTTGTTTACAAATATAAATTTACATTTATAATTAAAATAAGTCGTTGCCATCAATAATATTGCAGCAGTAAACAAGTAATCTATATTTGGAATAATAATTCAACAATTTCACTCATCCACGACGAAAATATACAAAATTGTACTTGCTTTAAAACTGGTTATTTCTTTAACGTAACGAATTTACTTGCGCCGCCATCTTGTTGTTTTTCGTTTTTTTTAAAACGGCCTTGGAGCCAAGTGCCGTTGCCCCGAGGGTGGTACGGTCGAATTTGTGAAACCAAAATTATATTTCGCCTGTGTCATTTGTGGTTTCTTTGTTAATTTACATAACTTATTATGTTTTATCAATACTTTTTAAAACAAATTTGGTTTTTTTGTTGTTTTTTTCTGCACTGACAGTTGGCGTTTGTGCCAAATTATTGGAAAAAGCTTTAAGAAATTAGGTCTCGAGGTTATTGTGTCGCATACCGACCAACATGTGGTGGTTTGTAACCCTTAATTTTATTTATAGTTTAATTTAAATTCATTTTGTAATAACATGTAATTGTCTGTATATTGATGTTTTTATAAGCCCAGTTATATCCAATTGAATAGACGTGTCTTCAAGAATGAAAGGGAGACATTATGCTTGATAATTTGTAACATTTGTATAGTGTTCAAATGTGTGTAAAAATACATTTTAGTTTAACTTTTTGAAGGTTTTGCCGTAGTTCCACTCGGTGAAATATTTATATTTTAAAATATAAACATTGAAATTGAGATTTTATGATGATAACTTTGATTTTGATTTTCTTCGCTTTGGTAAATATATCGTGGTGTTATGATCTCCCTTTCAACACGCAATGTCCCGAAATTCGAGGAGAAAGTAAGGCGGAACGTCTCAACACAACGTTCCCTCCTTCTGCTTATCTCCCAAGAAAGTGTAAAGCTGCCTTTTTTATCGTCTTACATGAAGAGCTATGTATCAATCTTTTTCTATACAAAAAAGTAAAGTCTTATGTTTATTGAAAAATGTATTATACAAAAATTATAGTTCAAGAACATTGGGACCAGAAGTTTTTATTTCTTTTTTTTCACCTTTTATTTCACGTTAAATAATTAAAATACATTCTAAATTGGTTGCCAAATAAACATAAAAAAAATATAGAACATAATAGATACATTTCTTAGACAAGCATATTTTCCAAGTTCATTTTCGGAGATATCATCAAAATTACAAATAGGGAACAATAAACATAAATAAAACAAAACATGTTTCAACAAATGAAAGAAATTTATTGTATACAGGTTTTAAATATCCTCGCACATTCTTACACCTGCCTAACCAGCCACTTCATTAAGATATAACGTAAGACATAAAGATCTTATAGATTAAAAGGTCATTACATAATATGAAAAAAAAATAGTTCACTTCAAATGATGCTACGATACATTAGTTATACGTAAGAAACAGTTACACAAACATACATACAAGTGTACAATTCCACATTTTCAAATCAACTTTTGTGTCGCCTAGCGACTAAGTTTTTGGACGTTAAAAATCTTGTCTTATTTTTTTTCTCGTTATTTTATTTTTACAAAAATGTCAGTCGAATCATCGTAAGCTTAGCTTTCCAAAGAAAATTTATGTTATTATTTCATTTCTTGTGTTTTTTTTTCTCATTTAAAATTTGACTAGATTCAATACGGTGCTGAGCCAATCGCGTACCAAACAATCTCTTTAACAATTCGCCGCAACAGGTGTGAGTTAGTTAATGTAGAAATAGTGTATAAACATCACTCTACTACTGAGGAAGTGAATAAAATAGACATATCTATGATAATAATAATAATAAAATAATAATTATTGAGTCACTTAAATCAACGATTTGATTATCTGTAAAAAAAAGAAAACTAAACAATATCAATAAAAACTAAAGGAACAAAACAACAAAAATTATAGAGGCGAGTAATTGTATATTGAAATAAAAAAAAATATTCCATTAAAACTTGTACTCAATAATTAAATAACAATATTATAATTTGATCTCGATCTCTTTTCGGCTTGTCAAAAGAAACGCGAGCCGTTATTTTGTTTAGGGAATAACACTTTATATCTTACATTGGTCCGTTACCTAAATCACAAATAAAAAATAGTATGTTGATAAGTAAACATGAAAATCAATGTTCCCCAGTATCAAGCATGTGATGTGAATTTTAAGCGTTACTTTCACAAATAAATACCAAGAAAATATGTCGAATAACACTATCATCTTTAATAAAGTTAACATTATATTTAATATGTCTAAAATTAAATGCTTTATGTTGTACATTTATTTTTTAACGTGGCAACCCACGTCCGAACCGCTTATTTGTTTAAAACAAAATCTCCCGTCTGTTCCGTATATCTAGTGTAATAAGGAATTATCCATATAAAAAGTACATAGATATATATATAAGGGAAACAATAGTTGAAGCTTACATTATCGACCTACGGGCGACACGGCGGTGGCGGCGCCC
>DVQM01002171.1:0-10529 GCA_018231645.1 Heliconius ricini | reverse complement strand
AGGCTAAGCGCGGCGTTGAGTTCTGCGACTCAACACGCAATGCCTCCAGAATTCGATAGAAAGTGGGGAACAGAGTGTCTTAATATTAGGTTCCCTCTGACTACCCTGCTGTGTACGAGATACAGCGTGAAGCTGAACTTACTAAATAATTATTAATTAAGCGAATTTTAACAATAAATACCCATATACATATTATTTTTAACAAATAACCACAGCCAAAACACAAATACAATCTATCAAATCAACATTATATATGATATATTTAAATCCAAATAACGTCTACGACGTAGTAGTTCTACGACGTACGTTCGTAGCAAGGTCAAGTAGTAGCCTTGGCATTGTAGGCGTTTCGTAGCGCGTAGCCGTCAACGTAGCGGCTACGCACGCGGCGTGGGCGATAAGTAGTGAAGTATACACATCTCTAATATTACCAAGATACTTTCTAAGCGGACAATAAAAATATTCTAATTTATATTCGTTTTTTTTCTTTGGTGAGTTTGGTGGTATAATCTTTAAAGATAAAATACCTATATATTTTATTAGTATTCTAGTATTATAGTATTACAGAAAAAAAACAATCATTATAGAGGCCAGTTTTGGCGCAGCGGCACAAAGTGTAACTGTAAAACCGATTGTTTGTGGGTTCGATTCGAACTCGAGGAGATGAAATATTTACTTAAATTTATATTACCATTTCTTCGCTCTGGTGTCGAGGCAAAGCGCGGCGTTGAGTTATACCACTTAGCTATACCTCCAGAATTCGGAAGTGGGAAATGGAGTTTTATACACTATGTTCCCTCTGCCCACCCTGCTGTGTGCGGGATACCGTGTGAAGCTGATTTAATTTAATTTATTATGTTACAATCAATATACTATTAGCACAGTTTATTTACGGAAACAAATTGAAAATGACAGAATAAGTTGTGGCAGTGTGTGGCTAAAGGTTCTATTGTGCTACGTTTCATAAGGTGAAGAGAGAATGTCGAAAAGACAGTTATTATTATTTCTTATATCTCTCTATATCATGATAAAGTGTAACTTTGCCACTTAATACAATATCTCAAAAACTGGGATTCTCTATCTCTGAAAGGGAGGACCGGTAAAAGAAAGAGAGGATCTTAATGTTGCGTTTCCTCTGCCTACCATACAATTTGCGGGATAAAGCGTAAAGCTAAAATATCAGCTTCATGCTGTATTTCACACACTCTAGGGTAGGCAGAACAAACCTAGCGTTAAGACACTCCGATCCCCATTTTCTGCCGCATTCTGGAGGCACTACGTGTTGAGTGGTAGTACTCAACGCCGGGCTTAGCTTCGACACCAGAGCGAAGAAATGGAAATATAAATTTAAGTAAATATTTCATTTTCTCTAGTGGATATCGAACCCACAATCAGTCAGTTTTACGGTCACACTTTGTGCTGCTGCGCCACGACTGGTGACAAGCTAAAATATAAAGATTAATTTGTTAACAAGGACTCGAAGCTGGATTCGAATCTATAGGCAATATCTATAGTTACACCCAAGATATTTGCTATTACATTGAATTTTATAATCCTAAAGTAATAGCTGTAGAACAACAAAAAATAGACAAGAATCAAAATCGAAATAGATCCAGACGAGGGTAGGATTAAATATGCGAAGTTGATTGCCAACCTTCACTAGTGGGAGAGGCACTATAAGACGAAGACGATAATCTTATCATGTAACTATTATTAACTTGAATCTGTTTCTCTTTATAAGAAAAATGCAGATATTTTTGGCTTAGAATACAACAGAAGGCCAAAAGTAATTTGGCTAATACTTATAATAAAGAATTTGTTGTTGTCGGTGGTCGAAATTTGTGGTGGCTTTGAGTTTGTGAATAAATTGTTTTGATCTAGTTCGGGATCAAAACAAACGAGATTTCATAAAAATATACATAGGTACATATAATTTGGTAAAATTAATTAGCTTCACGCTGTATCTTGTACAAAGCGGAGTATGTAGAGGCAATATAGTGCTAAGACACTTTGTTTCCCACTTTCTGCAGAATTTTCGACGCTTTGTGAGTGGTGGAATTCAACGACGGACTTTTTAACTTGGTGCCAGACCGAAGAAATGAAAATATTCATAAATTATAATTCATTCCCTCCAGTAGAGATCAAATCCACAATCGTCGCGTTACAGTTCACACCCTTATGCCCCTGCGCCACGATGGCCTCACACATATTATATATTAAGGGACTTATTTAACAGAACGATTTAAAAAAGTAAAACAAGATTAGAGTCAAGTTCTTTAGATCTTATCGGATTCGATCCGACAGTCAATATAAGCAATGGCTTATTTTTTATCCCGTGACTGTAACGCGTCAGGTAGGTTCGATCCTCATTCGACGTAAGTAATAATTATTTATTAATATTTAAACTTCTTTGCTCTGGCACCAAGGCCTGGTGTTGAGTTCCGCCACTCAACACGCAATGCCTCAAAAAAGTAGGCGGAAATGAATTTACACTAGGTTCTCTTTGCCTACTCTGCTGAATGGTCCCTCATTTAGCGTGAAGTTGATTTATTTATTTATTTAGAATTAAATCTAGCGGTGTATATTGTAAACGACAATAAACATAATGTATTACAACAAAAGTAGCAAACGAAAACAACACACTACATTTATGGTAGGATGAGACCGTGGTCGTCAGACAGTGTTTATAACTTTGAAACAAAAAATAAAACAAACACATTCACTTCATAAAGGTACAAAGATCGCTGACATCACGATACAATAACGAAGGCTGAATAAGACCGAGTAAGCAGTCCGTTAGCTTTTGCTGGCTGTAGCCAGTTAGGAAAGGGGTGTCATTAGAGATAGTGCTGATTTTGTAATGTATCGATTAAGATATGGTTAGAAACATTTATTTTGGAAATGTTAATTGGTTATTAAAGAGTAAATTTACTTACGAAAAGATCGCATACAAGCAAAACCGCATCGCAAAAAAGTGCAATTAGACTCTGACCTACAATACTTTGAGTCAGACAAATCCTGCTCAGCCAAAATTTTAATCGGTAATATATAGAAATAGAAACAAGCATGTCACTGTAAAGGCGACAGGTCGTGGGAACGAGGCAAAGCGCAGCCCTGAGTTCCACCACTCAACACCAGACCCGCCTCCAGAATTCGACGTAAAGTGGAGGAAGAAATGTAAGACATTAGGTTCCATATCGTCTACCTTGCCATATGCGGAACACAGCGCGAGGCTAAAAATAAATAGACAAACTTGATTAATTTATATTGTGTAAAACCCAAGGAACTCGACAAAACAACCAACTTTCCACCAGCTTCTCGAATTAATGAAGCCCGCGCCAATTGACAAAGTATCAAAGTCCACAAGTAATCTTTTAACGCGACAATTCAAGATGTCGCCCTCATTATTCAAAGGATAAATTCTGGGAGATGGTGTTTGCTAACTTTACATCTTCACTTCACGGCGTCTACGTTTGTTTATGACCATAATAAGACGTCATACTGTTGAAGGTTTAGTTCTCAGTCTTGAAAAGGATTTTATTTAAACTGTTTAACTCCAAAAACAACTGGGTCGCCGCAACCTTTTTTTTTTTAGCTTAGCTTTACGCTTTATCCCACATAAAGCAGGGCATTCAGAAGAAACCTTGGAACCTAGTGTTACGACACTCCGTTCTCATTCCCACAATTCCGTCCGATACTTTCCGACAAATTTTTGGGGTATATCCGCGCTCTTTTTCGTTATCAGTAGTAGCAAACGAAAATATTAAATATTTCATTTCGTTCAGTTGGATCAAACCCATAACCTATCGTGTTCACCGTCTTATGCACCCTTAAGTCATAACAAGCAATTTTTTCTTTCAGTTAAAAAAAATATCACAACATGTACAAATATCACGAAACCTGATAAGAAAATGTGTTTTCTTTGTAATATGTAGGATATTACAAATAAATCATTTTTTTTTATCCGGACATCCAAGTGTCCCTTTTTCATTAGATTTACTACTTCATAACGACAAAGGATATACACGTAGATACTTAGGTAATTATATGTATATGAAATCCGAAATACTTCATAGAACGTCAAACATCAAAGGTTCCAAGAATGCTTACTCTCATAGCGTATATCTAGCTATGTAATGTTAATTCCGAATACCTAGGCTACAATTTTTTTCCGGGTAGGGTAGGGAATCTGGAAACTGAGTGTTACGATACTTCGTTCCCATCAAGACACGTCTGCACCTCACTTTCTGCTGATTTCTTGAGATGTTTCGTAATGAGTGGCAGAGTACATTGCCAGGTTTTTCCTCTTTACCAAAGTGAATTAGGAAAGAATTTAAAAAGTAGACTTTTTTTCCATTTTTTTTCTAAACGATTGTGAGTTTGGTGTGCCCCTGCGCCACAACGACCTCAAAATTATTTATATAAACCAATTATATTGTTAGCTACACGTTTTCACCCGCACATAGCAAGTCCCCGGGTAATTGATTTTTAAATAAACAGTAATATCTCTCAGATCAAGCTACTTTACGAATTGTAATAAATGGGCTTGTAACTTGAATAAAAACACGAATTCCTATCTTTTGCAAGTGGCCGTCGTGGCTCAGTCAATCAGAGTAAGAATTATTTTCATTTCCTCGCTCTGCTTTTCAAAGCGAAATGTATAGGACATTCCGTCACTTAATCCGTCACTTAATACGAAATGTATAGAAAATTAGATGTAATGCTTGGGAACCAGAATATATTAACACTAGATTCCGTCTACCTCCCCAGGTATATAGTACAGTACTCATAAAAAAAAACAGATAATTTGAACGTATTTGACCCTACTTACAATACACGACATTGATGTTCCTTAAAGATTGCAACGTCCAAATTTCCCCAAAATAAACAAAAACCAAAACCAAACCCTATTTGCTTGACAGAAATATTATACTGTAATTTATATACATATGTTTACATAATTATATATGTAATGATGTAAACAGTTCTAACCCAGATTCCTTTATTGACTTAGGTTTGGGTCTAAGTCGTCACGAATTTTATTGACTGGTCTTCACTACGCAGAGGCCACTGACTGACAAGGTTGCGTTAAATCTTTTAAATAAGCTCAACTATATAAAAAGTATTATATATTTAAAAAGTCATAATAGAGTAAAATAGATTAAGAAGATTTTTGTTATGTTATTTACATTTTTCAAGTTATATAGAAAGAAATAAAATTGATGAATTGAAATTATGAAATTTGAGAATTATTAGCAGGAAAATTGTAAAAAATATTCTTAAGAAGCGTCTCTGAGTCCAACACTGCCTGCTTATGATCAATTGATATCCTCAATCTAGAAAAATCGAATAAAATCTTTTTTTTTGAAGCTTTATAGCCCGCCACTCGAAATTTGGTTTGCGTTGGCTATAAAGTCAAGCTCAGCCGCTTTCTTTGAAATTTGCATACTAAAAAGCGTGAGGGTCTTCATGGAGGGCGGATTGCATGTTGAGGAAGGGGAAAACGAGCTTTGAGTGAACGTAGTGTTAGGGGCTCCGTTCCGGGATTCTTGTAAACCCGCTAGAGATAAATGTGACATTACAAAAATATATTTTGTAATTTCACATTTATCTCTAGCGGGTTTACTAAAACTCCGCTGCGTGTTCTTAGGCTCCGTTGGATATCTGTCACCAAACTACATCTCATGAACCGCGGTAGTTAGACAGTTAAAATTTTCTTAGATGATGAATTTCTATTTCCGCTATAACAACCTAATAAAAAAACCAAAAACAGTATAAAATAAACATTTGAGGACGCTTCCGTACAGGAGGCATGATGTTTTAGGGTTCACTACCTCAAAAGGTAAAAACGAAATCCTTGAAGAATTACTTTGATGTATATCTGTCCGTCTATCAAGACCATTTATCTCAAGATTTTTTCAATTTGAAATTGATATCAAATATTCAAATCTATGTCCCTAGAGGCACAGAAAAAAAGCTTCTAAGTCAATGCACTCAAAAGATAATATTTTTCATGCTTCATTCATTTCATGCTTTGATTTTCAAGCATTTTTCATGAAATTCGCAGCGTAATTAACTACTATAGGATACTTGTTTCTCGTGGACCTCGTTTCTCGTGGAGTTATGAAATTTGGCCACGAAGTGAGAACTGACAATACATATAAAGAAAAAAATCCGGAAAATGAAAATTTATAGGTAAATTTCATAAAAAATTACTTACTTATATTTATAGTTCATCACATACAATTTTGAATTCCAGAAATTGAAATTTGTTAACTTTTATGAGTGGTACTTTCCGTTGACTTAGAATCCTGACATTGAGCCTTAGTGGGTGAGCCCTACTCGCAAGTGACTAGTTTTTCATAGATAATTCCGCGAGTCTAATTTACACTTCGGCGGTTTTTTTTTCATTTGCTTTTGTACTAAATCTCACTTGTACACATCATTTAAAATATACAGAAATAAATTGTTTAATGTTTTAGTATAAATACTTTATGAATATTAAAGCAACGCGATGAGAAAGGAGGGTTAAAATTTGTTTTTGATGTTGTTCAAACGCCACAGCGGCTAATTACGAGAAACAAAGAAAACTCATTTGTATGTTTGCATCCTTTGTTCTACTTATGTAACCGTTAAAAATATGAAGGCCATTGTAGCGCAGTGGGTGGGACACCCCGACGAATATGGGTTCGATTCCCACCCAGGAAATGAATACGGCGCGACGTGACGTGAACGTTTTAAAATTTGGTTGCCTTTGGCTACTCTTCTATATACGGGATATAGCGTGAAAGCTGTCTGTTATGAACTTTAATGAATGGGTGCCAGACAATCACTTATACATAGCAGAAACCAGACATTTATCATGTAGCTTCCCATAGGACTGAAAGAGAACATTAAGAGTAAAAATCTTTTAGAAAATGTGTTTACCCACATTATTTCACTATTTATAGTCCACGTCAACGAAATCACGAGCTACACAATCTAGCCGAAACCTATTTGTCATGTAAATTTGCTGTTAAATTTTTAAACACAGTACCCCCTTACTTTACAACGCGATCACAAGAATATCTTAAATCACAATAATCGTCCTATATATTTCATTGTATACGGCTGAAGTTCTTTATAGATCTTACTCTCTTCCTTATAGATCATTTGTTTTTGATTTTGATTTAGTGATAAATTGTAATGAAATAAAAATAAAATAAAAAATAAGCTTCACGCTGCATTCCGCACTCAGCTGGGAAGACAGGGGGGACTTAGTGTTTAGACACTCGGTTCCCCCCTTTCCGCCGAATTTTGGAGGCATTGACTGTTGAGTGGCGGAACTCAACGGCGCGCTCAACCTCGACACCAACGCGAAAAAATGAAAATATTATTTAATGAGGGATCAGACCTGCACCCGTTAACTTTGTACGCAAGCACCGCGAATGGCCTCAAAATTAATTCTTACTGCAAAAAATAAAGCAAGAACAAATCATTTACTGATTTTTAGCTTAAATACTACGCAGACGGGTTTGAGGCCTCTTATAAAATTCCCTCAGGACCATCTCTTAATTATATATTATTCACTTTCACTTTTGAGCTGCTAATGGACGCAGTCTAGGGGCTGTTGTATGTACCTACTTCTGTCTTCATAATTAAGTTTAATGAACAAACGTTTTACGTATCTTGTACTATCATTGTTCAGCTGTAGACTTTTAATATTATAGCGGTAGAATAAAATATGCACGCAAACAGATTTTTTTTGATATTTTTAGGAAATACGACTGACACTGATTACATATTAATAAAAAAACGGTCAAGTGCGAGTTAGAATCGCACATGAAGGATTCCGTGCCCTATGAATCACATCTATGAAAACGGTAAAAAAATATTTCTGTTTTCTTTGCATGTGTCTGTCTGTTGTCTTTCTTTTTTGTATGTGTTGTTATAGAGGAAACAGAAATACGTCATCTCTGAAAGTTTCAACTGTCTAATTATTATGGTCGTGCAGGACGATAAACAGACGGATGAACGGACGGCGGAGTCTTAGCAATGGGACCTCGTTTTACCATTTGAGGGTAGAACTCTAAATTGGGATAATTAATAATTTAAATTAATAGTAAGAAGATAACAAGATACAACATTAATATATTAATTAAATAATTCTGACACTAAATGCAGTCAAATAAATAAAGAGGAAATTAGGGAACGGGGAAACTTGACACTAGGATGTCCCTACCTAATCTGCTCTATGCGGCACACAGCGTTAAGCAAAAAAAAAACAAAAAGGAAAATAAAAATTAATATATCAATATTAAATTTATAAATATAATATTCTATTTAGAATAGAATCCCAAAAAAATAACCATCCACAACAAACCTAGCTTCTAAGTCTTATAAAATATCCATTACATTTTAAAACTATAGTGCAATTTAGTTCCCAACTTAAAACGAGTTTCATATAACTGAATAAACTCTCACTTAGGGGCACTTTAGTGCTGTGAATTGCGATCCGATCCATTGTGCCCCCGTAATGGTCCTCTATAGATACCGAAGGATTCCTTTTAGACTATATTTATAATAATATTCTATAAAGTTCTATATTACAATAGGCTAATGTATATATCACTAGACTAGCTTCACACTGTATCCCGCATGTAGCAGGTTAGGCAGAGAGAACCTAATGTAAAGGCACTCCGTTCACCACTTTCCGCCATTTTTTTAAGGGATTGCGTGTTAAATGGCAGAAGCCAACGCCCCGCTTTTGTCTTCATACCTGATCAAAGAAATAAAAATATTAAATATTTTATTTCTTCGCGTGGGGATCGAACCCACAACCGGTCACGTTTTGCAGTCACACGACTGCGTCCCTGCGCAACGACCGGCCTCATATATTATAGATAAATTATCCATTCAAATCAATTCAATTGAAAAAAAAACCTTTTTAAAAAGCTAAAGCTTTTATTCATTTCATGTTGATTTATAAATTATAAGATCGTTGGTTGCTAGAAACGTATTTTCTTACAATAATAATACTTTGTAAATTGTTGAACGACAGAGGTAACTTTGTAAGAGCAAAAGTTATTAACTTAGCCGAGAAAAAACGCGAAATTTTCTTTTAAAAATTGTTTAAAAGCTTTCAAAACTTTTGATAAAACTTTATAATAATGACAATCGTGGCGCAAGGGCACAAGTGTGTGACTGAAAACGCGACACGCTTTGGGGTTCGATTCTCACCCGATAAAATGAAATATTTAATGTATACATTTATTCGCTCTGCTAACAAGGCAAAAAGCGCGATCTTGAGTTCTGTCACTTAACGCGCAAAGCCTCAAAAATTCAGCGAAAAGTGGGGAACGGAGTGTCTTAACACTATGTTCCTTCTGCATACCCTACTATATGCGGCATACAGCGTGAAATAAAACATAAATAATAAATCAGTATACTGAACTAAAAAATAAATTAGTTTATACTTGCGGAGTAATACTAAACCAAATAACGTAATTACAATTATGGAATTGTAATTACGTTATTTTATGTGGATAAAAGGCCTATCCAATACAAAAAAAACATTTCAAGCCTTTTCAAGTTCTTGAGGTTAGCGCCTTCAAGCCAACAAACGCTTCAATTTTACAATATACAACTACACATATATATAGCGCTCCACGACTGGCCTAGTCGTGGCGCAGTGGAGGAGAAGAAATATTTACTTAAACTATATTTCCATTTCTTCGCTCTGGGTTCGAGGCTAAGCGCGGCGTCGAGATCTGCCACTCTACACGCAATGCCTCCAGAATTCGGCAGAAAGTGGGGAACGGAGTGTCTCAACACTAGGTTCCTTTTGCCTACTCCGCTGTGTGCGGGATACAGCATGAAGCTGATTTATTTATTTTTATTTATACATATACACGCAGGTACAGGCGAACTAATATATTTCCTTCCAAATCTAAGCGGATGTGTGCCATCGACATGAATGTTATTACACGTACTCGAGTCGGTTTTAGTGTGTCATAAACTGGTTTACGGCCGCTAAAGGGAAAACTATTGCGCTTTATTGACACTTGTTCAGACTCTTAGTCAATTCTCGGTGTATATTCTACGGTGTTACTACGTGCGATAATTTAAATATTTTTCATGAAAAAATGTTCAATCTTATTAAAAATATATGAAATAAACGATCGCGAGAGATTGTCAGTTTGATTTCCACTCACATTAAATCTATTCATTTACTCTGGTTACGAGGCAAAGCGCGGCGTTGAGCTTCACCACTCAACATGCTATGCCTCTACGATTCAGTTGAAAAGTGGAGAATGATAGTGTTTAATTGGAACAGAATATCATAACACTAGGTGCCCAGGCTATATGCGGGATGCAATGTGAAGTAAAAAAATAAAAACAAATATTCAAAATCCCATCACAAATGAAAATGAAAATGATTCAGCAATATCGTTGATCAACTTTTTATTTTTCGCGATAAGATGGCCGAGAGTCGTTTTGTATGGAGTATTTGCCGTAAAAATTGTTATTTACGGTCTATTCAAATGTCA
>DVQM01002170.1:0-10530 GCA_018231645.1 Heliconius ricini | reverse complement strand
TTATTCTTCAGTAATTACTATCGAAAAATATTTTATTTCAGTATATATATTTTTTCCAACTCTCAATTGAATATGCTCATACTTAAATTTTTGATCGTCGATTCGATTCAACGATGTCATATAAAGTATAATTAAAAAAAGTCATTATCCACTTCACTTTTTGTTTTTAATAAATGAAATTGACAGAATATTTAAAATAAACTATAGTGATGCTGAATGTCATTCTCTGGCAATGTGTAAACCAGCCAATTTTAATTTTTTTAGATTTTTGTTTAATTATTCTTCGAATTTTGCCAAAAAAAAATACGTCATTAGCAGTACAACCACAATCAGCTACATAGAAAAAAAGACAACGATACACATTGGGAACAAGTAGTAAGATGTCAATGACGATAGTTGTGTTAAATAGATATAGCCTCAAACAGGCATACATATACTTTTAAAATATTTGCATCTCATATAACAATATCTCTATTTATGTACAATATACATGAAGCTATATACGATACACATTTACAATAGGACACATAAATTTATATAACATATATTTTTTTAGGGTAGTCATGGGGCAGGGTCACAAGTGTGTGACTGGTTGTGAGATAGGATCTCAATGAAATGAAATAATTAATATTTTCATTTCTTTGCTCTGGTGTTAAGGCAAAACACGGTGTTGAGTTCCGCCACTTTTAACACTAGGTTCCCTCTGCTTACTATGCTGTGTGCAGGATACAGTGTGAAGCTGATAAAAAAATCTCTTAAAAATTCTTAATCACAGATTCTTTTGAGTTTACTTCAATGACTTTATATTATATACACTATCATACATAATATAATATAAAGTTATCGTAAGTTATGGTACCGTACATACATAAAAGAATATTACTTATCTGTAGATGTGTTGTCATTCTTGTTAACAATGTCATGAATGATTAATGAATACAAATAATCAAATATAGGTGCCTAGATGAATTTCTGGCGTTTGTAATTTGTATTTAATTGTAATTTTTCTAGTTTTTATTGAATTGTTTATACAGCGGTTTTTACGGCTCGATAAAAAGTGCTTTGATACAAACATTTTCAAAATTATGAATACTTTAAACGACAAGCAAAAATTTTTTGTGTGAATTTAATATTTTTAATTAAGTATTTGTAATAATTAACATTTAATAAGATTTTCTTACGTTTTGATCATAAAATAATCATAGTTAAATAAAATGAAACATTGGAATAAACTGTTCCCTAATAAAGAAGCATTTATAGTTTTCTTTTTATATATTATATTATTCGTATTCCAAGGTAAAATGCGAATTGATTATACATTATCTATTAGAGAATTAATTAAAATAATTAACAGAGGTTATATATCTGCATATTATATCATATTATATGCATATTTTTAGGAGTTTTTATAACAGCATCTAAGACTGAAAATGGAGTATATGATTATAATACCACACTTGTTGTATTTCTTTCTGAATTTTTGAAACTCTTAATATCAGGCATATTATATACATGGAAAAGACAGTATGTAAAATTCTGAAATAAGATATCAATTAGTTTTAACATTTACAATACTCCACTATTAATAAAAATACTTTTTCAGGAATAAACCAAATATTTTTAAAGCTGTGATAATTAATTACAAATTATTGCTTTACTACTTCATACCTTCATTATTATATTGTTTTTATAACAATTTGGCATTTATAAATTTGTCACACTATGATCCAACTACATATTATATTCTTCTTCAATTCAGAGTTGTCTTGACAGCATTCATTTTTCAGGTATGTTTTATTTTATTGTGTTTAAAATAAATGTTTCAACACAAAATCTGTAAAAATAGCCATTCTCTGTGAACTGATGCTTGTGGGTTCAATTCCCACTCTGGGGAATAAATTATTTTGCATTTTCTCACTTGGGAGAGAAATCTATGACATGACACTGAGTTCCTACACTGAGCACAAAATGTTGACAATGGGAAACGGAGTAACTTACTATTAAATACATGCTCCCTACCCGGTTATATGTGGGACATGGTGAGAAGAAAAAAATAATAATTTATTGTATTTTTACAGTTCCTTTTCCAAAAGAAACTTACATATATGCAATGGATCTCACTAGGAATTCTCACTTTTGGCTGCATAATAAAAAACTTAGATGCTACATCAATATATTCAAAAGAAGAATCTAATATCTGGTCTCAAATATTCAATATATACTTTTTATCAATTAATTTTCAAAACTTTTGCTCTTGCCTAGCAGGCACATACAATGAATATTTACTCAAAACCAAAGGATCTAATGTTGATATATTTTTGCAAAATGTTTTCATGTATTTAGATTCTGTTATATGTAATTTCTTTATTTTGCTATGTAAAGGAGAGTTGAGCATGATATTTAATGATTTTGAACCTTTATTAGATGTATTTGTGATACTCATTACAGTTAACAGTGCAATAGTAGGTATAGTGACAAGTTTCTTTTTGAAAAATTTAAATTCAATATTAAAGACATATGCCAGTGCTTTAGAACTAGTTATAACAGCAGTTGTTTGTTATCTCCTCTTTAATATAGTCATTACTTGGTACACAGTCACATCTATTTGCTTAGTGAGTATTGCTGTTGCAATGTACTTAAAGAATCCTGTAAATAATACAAACTTTACTCAAAGTGACACCAAAGACAAAATACCACTTCTTGAAGATGTAGAAAGAAATTAACTGTAGGTAATTAGCACATATTCAACAACTGGTTCTTACTTATTATATATATTTAGTATATATAAACAACAGGCACTTTTAAATTATTAAATGAACATAGTTACCATTTACTTGGAAGGCAAACCTGATTAGCCCAGTGAAAATGTAGATGTAGCTGTTTTGTATAAAAACATGTTAAAAACAACAAACTTTACTTGTTACTAGATATTAAACTGAGGTGAATTTAAATAATATAGTTTCTATGTAAGCCAAATATTAATCTGTATATTTTTATCAGCAGTATTATAGAAGTTGCCATTCTAATATGTAACCTTGTGTAATATTAAATACTTAGTTATGTTATATCAGTCATGGATCTGTTTTAAAATAAGTGGAGACAGAATTTTATTGGGTTATGCTTGTAAGACTTGTACATATTTAATGTATATTTTGTATATTTATTTCTCAATATTATAAATTAATAAGAAATTATTCTTGTTTTTTTTTCCTTTGGCAATTCTAGCTTCACCTTTTTTCACTCCTATAGCAGCATAGGTAGAAAGAACCTAGTGTCGATTTAGGACATTGTGTGACCCATGTCATGAGTAAAGAATTATGTACTCACAACATAAATAATAAAAGGACCCAGAAAAAGAACCCAAATTTTATAAGTTTTAAATCAGCAAATTCATCATCAAATTCTCTTAAAGCAAATATAGATGTAGCAATGCACTTGCTTTAGAGAAAATTTAATGGAAACTTAAAATGAAAAATATACAAGAGGATATATTTTATTATTATTAACAATATCTACAATAAGCTACACAAGTCACAAAAATATAACTTAAGCCACAAACAAATAATTTAATATAGGAATCATATAAAAGCAAATACAGCAATATCATATTATTTTTTTTAACATAATCTGCAATATTTTTTTTCTATTTTTATATAATTAAGTGTTTTTTTTTTCTATCTAAAACTACATGTGTGTTATAATCTTCTATTTTTTTTATCAAAATATTGATCAGAATGGAAATTGTTTTATTTGCTTCTATATGTTTCATATTTTATATTGGTTTATACAATAGGGTTGTTACATATTTCTTTCTGTATCTATGAGTTGCAGATAGAACCATAACTCCATCTTTGATAGATAATGCATACAGATGATTTAACATGACATGATTTGGTTCTGGTAACAGAGTGGGTTCACACTAAAAACAAAAAAATATACAAATTAAACTTTATTAAATGGCCAGTAATATGTAAGAACATATATTTATATTTTAAATAGAAAGTAAAAAGATAGAGATAGAAAGTAAAAAGAATATTTATTGATTTTGTATAGAATTAAAAAAATAACTAGTGTTACTTCCTAGTTATTATTTAACAGGGGCTATTGATGGACCTTGATCAAATGTGAATGCAACAAATAGGTGTGGCTTAGATTTCCACACAGGGCAATGAGTTATTTCTATTTCAGTTTGGTAAGATAAAATGCATCATTAACTTTTTGTCAGCCTAGAGTATAAAGAATGAAGTGCCTTGACACTAGGTTTTCTCTACCCACCTAAAAAAAATGTATAATGTCCATAACACTTACAGATAAAGGAGTGTCCTTATTTAAAATAACTTGTAAGAGATGAGGTGGTAATATTGGGGGCCCAGAAACTTTTTCCCAAGGCTTTGATTGTGGTATATCCTTGAAACATAATAAATATTTATTATAAAGTTTTGTTTATTTAAAAAACAGTTTTATAAGTTCAATAAATAGTACATGTATTTTACAACATTTACCTGAGAATATTCGGTTTGAGCACTGCTGTGAATTCCTTCACTGTCTTTAGCGAGAGCTTGAAATACTTCAAAGTCAGACATTTTTACTGTTACTAAATTATTTTTAGAGCCCATACCATTATCTATCACTTTCTGAAATCAATGTGCTTTATAATTAATATACAATAAATAAGTAAAGAGAATATTTTAAAAAACTTGACTTACAACAGAGGGGTCATGGCGCCATTCACCATCAACAAAATATTTGTATTGATGTTCTCCTTCGGGCAGGTCAATAATAGTTACAAAGTCCCCATGTGATTTAACCATTGGAATGGTTTTCCACTCAGTAAAAGTACCACTTATAAAAACCTAAAATCATGTATTTTTACAATATAGAGGATACAAATAAATAAAACTTTAAGTAAAAAATGTAGTAAGTAAACAAGATAATAAAAGCTGTTATAGTAAAATATAGGAGTTGCTCAATGATGATGAATCTTATAACCCTTCCAGTTGTAAGAAATTTAAAAATATGTATAGTAACGGAATAATTACTAACAATATTATAATAATTATGAAGCATAATTAATTAGTGTACAAAAAATTACTTGCCTGTTTTCCTCCACCTTCCCACTTAAACACCGTAGGTAATACTTTTACATCCTCATCCACTTTACAACTATCAGTTAAAGTATTAGATCTATCTCTCATAATTGTTTCTTCTATATCACGTTCAGGGACAGCTTTTGTATAATAAGGAGCTCCATCTTCAATGTTATTGTCATCATCTCTTCGATCGTCATCAATTTTCTTATCAAAAGTAAACGCTTCACCTTCTTTTACAGGAGAAGAAGAACCAACATCAGGTTGCTTAACCGAATGATCTTTGTGCCACTCTTTCGGTGGATTGCTTCCCGCATTTCCCATTTTTGTTGATTCTTGCGTCTTATCTCAAAAACATCCACTGTCTGGTGTCTATGTCAAAATTTGCTATATGAATGCATAGGAAATATCAATACTTACTTGTGAATAAATATATTTTCAAACAAAAAGTTAGTAACATTGAAACGAAGGTTGCTTTAACACAACAACAAGACCATTTACATTTTTTATTTATATTATATACCAAGATGTCACAAATGACAGTTGACATGATCACAGAATTACTCTAATATATAAATTTTGATTATGACGAAGACCACAGAACAGAAGTCTAAAATTAATATAAATCTGAATTAAAATAGCAGTAAAGTATTATATTTAACAAAATGAAGATCTATATCTCGCTTTCTCTCTGTCTTTTCTTTATAAACATAAATATTAATTTAAATGATTCTATAACACGTTATATTCGGATTAAAATATTGTTGGGCAAAAAAGAATAACGTATGAAAAATTGAGAGAGTCACTTGTTTATTCGGTAACCTCATAAGATGGTACTCCTTATGATAAGGACAGTAATAATATATATAAAAATATTAGCAAAAAATATTATAATAGTTAATACGTTAGCAAAAAAGTGTTTGGAGAAGTGGTAGGAGGAACTCACATATTATTTTAATAGTAGAAATATTTTGCTGTAAAATATAAAACGTCTTCTCTTAAACTGAACTTAGAAACACATACAAATAAGTAAAATAAATAAAAATGAAATCAGCTTTACGCTGTATCCTGCTCACAGCAGTGTAGGCAGAGGGAACCTAGCGTTAGGACTATGTGGGGATCGAACCCACAATCAGCCGCGTTTACAGTCACGCTTTGTGCCTCTGCGCCAGGACTGACCTCAATAAACAAGTATAATTAGATATTTTAATTATTATTCAACGTCACAGAAAAAAAAATTGCCTCAGCAAAAATATAAGTAAAAATATTTCAATTTTAAATCCTTCGGAAAGGAAACAAGCTTGCTTCAAATCGACATTAGATAAACTTTCATCCAGAGTTCAATGCCAACATAAAAAAAGGTTATAAACAGAAATTCCTCGATATATGTATTTTTTAAATTGGAAGATTTCTAATCAAAAAATCCTTCAATATAGATGTTTTTAGTTACATATAATATAATAGACATATAGCCTGAACTCCCACGTTCAATAATATTGTCAATAAAGTACGTATTGTCAATAAAATTGTGTTTTTTCAATATGTATTGTAAATTTCTAGAAATTCTTTTTTGCAACGATAATGTCGCGGGAAGCAGGATTATTGTTAATAATATTGTCATATACGCTTATCAAGAAAATTAAACAGTGTGAATAGCGAGACGTACGCATAAACATAAGGCTACTGAGCGAGTGCGTCAGATTTTACTATAAAATTTTCAATAATATTGTGTAGTATGCGGGGACATATATTGAAAAAAAATAATATAGTATTGACAATAATATTGTGTGTTTGTGGATAGCCTTAGATATGGATGGATGATCAATGACCATGCCTAATAGTTTTCGCCAAATATATAAAAATAAATATATAAGCTGCCATATAAAATCTATACTATCAAGACAAAATTTTCTTAAAGAACTACAACGAGAGAAATATCTTAATAATAACATAATTATTAGTAAAAAATATCGAATATCTAGACATTTATCTTCACTAAGCAATCAATACCATAAATGACTTAATATCGTGGCACATATCAGGATATGCCCTCACTGTAGGTAAAAATGACATTGACAATTAACATGTTACTAGTTTACTACGTAACTAGGCTCTAGCTCGGCTGCTCGATGAACAAAATTTATTTAAATTTTAATGTTTACTTACTGACTTTGGCTACACAATTGACTAGTTCATTCAGATCACTTTAGTATCGAGCAGTGTGTTATGCGAAGCTCAAATTTTATCATTATCGTATTTTAAATAATTATTAGATAGTATTGATCTGTTATAAACAGGACGCGTTTAATAACAATGTAATTATTTTTTTATAATCGTACAAATTTCAATTATATGTTGAAATTGTGATTATTATAAAAATGGGCGATGAAAAGCAACCCCTACTTACGGCACCCAGTACTCCTATCGACAATACGGAGGTTCAAACAGTAGAGCTAGTGACTAGTCCCTCGATCCATGTTTCACCTTTTAAAGATGAAAAACAGAAAAAAACAGAATATAATCCTGCGTCTGAGCGATTTTTGGAACATCCAACATCAAATTTTGATACTTTGATTCATCTTCTGAAAGGCAACATAGGCACTGGCATTTTAGCTATGCCTGATGCTTTTAAAAATGCTGGTCTTGTTTTAGGTAATTTTTAATTGGATTTTTTATACTCTACTTATTAAATATTTGTAATTTGTATACCAAAGTAGTATATCTATATTCATATTTTAGGTGTTTTTGGTACATTATTTATGGGGGCCATATGTACACATTGCATGCATATGCTTGTGCAATGTTCACATGAGCTTTGTGTTAGAAATCAAAGGCCAGCAATGAGTTTTGCAGAAGTGGTAGAAGATGCATTTGCAATGGGCCCTATATCTTTAAGACCATATGCTACAAAAATCAGGTAATTTTTGAGAGTATTTATTTATAGAATTTTTATAAAAATAAATGCATAAAAACTAAGAAGTACATTAAAATATTTACATATAACATCATTGTTTCAGGAATTTGGTTAACATATTTCTGGTGATAACACAATTAGGATTTTGCTGTGTTTATTTTTTGTTTGTTGCTACGAACTTACAAGATACAATGCATTTTTTTGGCATAAATCTTAATGTACACAGTTATTTGGCATTATTATTTCTACCATTATTAGCTCTTGGCATGGTAAAGAATCTAAAATACTTAACACCTGTATCACTTATTGCGGCTATAATGACAGCCTGGGGCTTAGTAGTAACATTTTACTACATATTACAAGATTTACCACATACCAGCAGCGTGAAAGCTTTCGCAGGCTGGCATCAGTTACCATTATATTTTGGAACAGCAATTTATGCATTTGAAGGCATTGGTGTGGTAAGCTTTGTTATATTTTCACAAATTCATTTATTTTTTAGCTTCAAACTGTATCTAACACATAGCATGATTGCAAAGAGTAAAGAAGAAATCAAACCCATAACTATCACATTTACAATTATAGTCAACTCATGTTAATTCGAAACTCAAGGTTTAAAATGTTACAAATTATCAAGTTTTTGAAATATTAAATAGTTCAAAATTTTTAAAAAAAAAGTAAATATTCTTATTATTGAGTAATAATGAGTGATGAATTAGTAATTAATCATTTGAGTTATAATAAAAAACTATTTGTGAGATAGTGCTTGTCAAAGCAATTATTACAAAAACAAATATAAATTTGAACTTGTCTAAATATGTACTTTCCTCTTTAAATTTTGCTATTTTTCTTTAATTTTCTCAGCAATTTCGAGTTGTTGAGTGTTGGATGCCTTTAGGTTCGGATTAATGCATTATTTAGACACAAATCTACAATATTTTTATTTCAATTACTAAGTGCATGAAAGCATATTGATTTTATTAATTAACGAGAGTCAGATGTATATTTATTCTGTTTTTATTATCTCTCTGGTACACAGAGTGCAGCATTGAGATTTCCCCACAACTTGCCGGCTTCAAAAAATTGAAAACAAAATATCTTAGCAAGCTGTAGGCTTCTTCTATATGTACACATACTACTATATGTTAAACATTACTATTACTATTAAATTATTAATTGTTAATATTAAATTTATTTTAATTATTATATGAAAGCAATAAAAAATATATGAAACTAAATGAAGCTTCTAATAATCATACAGTGGTCAAAAACTACTTAATTACAAAAAAAAATTGCATTAAAGTACTTTTTGACCAGTGTTATATTGACTTAAAAAAATACTTTTAAATGTATTTATGTGAAGTTATTATGTATAATTTGTTTCAATGTGATAGTACAACCATATATGATTAAAGGTGACAATTATTTTTATCAATTCGTGTAATTGTAGGTATTATTCTTTTAATCGCTTTTGTTTTTATTGAACCCATATTTGTCAAAAATTAAATTAATAATATACAATATAACTGTGAATTATTTACTGATAAATATATTTTTGGACAGTGACATAATTTTAAATGCAATTGCTATCTATAATCTATGCTTTACAAAAATAGTTATTTAATTATTGTAATTATCACTCGAGATTTTTTTTAGATTTAAATGAAAATGCAGTGTTGAGTTCCACCAGTCAACACACTCTTTCATTTTCTTTTTGTTTATGTTCACAAAAACCTCCATTATTTAAAATTTAAAAAATGATAAGTTTTAATTAATTTTTGTCTAACGAATCCAAATAGGTATTAACAGAGAACGTAAAACATCTAAAATCGCGTGTTCAGAGCGATCGGTCGACCTCTATTTCTCTTCAATGTCTGGTATATTATGATAACATTCTGGCATTTTGTTTATAATAATTAATAACTACAAATGTATCTCCATTATCAATCTAGAACGCACCCTAAATTGCATATTCATTTGTGAAATTATGAATTTTGGGATATTGAATGTAACTTTGATATATCATTATTACAAAACTTTTAATTGTTCAGTTTTTACTTAAAATTTCTTTTTTGTAATGTGTCCAACATAAGTTATTTTTACATTTCGTACTATAAATCTAAAATGGTACTTACAATTACAAGAATGGTATCATCAGGTTCATGTTATAAAAATATTTTATGTCATCTACTTAGTATCTACACGTTTGTTAGTAGTTAAGAAAATCTGGCTGCAAGTAGTATGTTAAATTAATTTTGCTATATTTTTTGCATTAAATACATAATTAAAAGATTTGCAACTTTTAGGTTTTGCCATTAGAAAACAATATGAAGACTCCAGAGGACTTTGGAGGATGGACTGGTGTCCTCACTACGGGAATGGTTATCGTGGCCGCCCTTTACACCGCCATCGGCTTTTTCGGTTATTTAAAGTACGGTGATCACGTACTCGGCAGTATTACTCTCAATTTACCCAATGATATGTAAGTATTGAGTGTGGTATTATATATATATATATAAATATTTCATT
>DVQM01002169.1:0-10534 GCA_018231645.1 Heliconius ricini | reverse complement strand
TGCGTGATAGAGCGTGAAACTACAAAAAAAACCAAATGTAATTAAAAAAATATTACAATTAAAAAGTATAGAAACGACTAAAACCCCGAATTAATATAAGCAATGAATTAATTCCATTCAATTTGATAGCTATTACGGTCTCTCCGTAACGTTGGAAAAATAGTTAGAAAAATCGAATGAAAGTAGACCAATAACAGATTACCTGGTCGTAAGGCGAAAGTTTTTATTGTTAGGTTGGAAATATGACACCGAAAAGGCTTTAGTGGTGTAGTGGGATAATGGCTGCTATGCGATGGCTGTGGGTTCGATTGTCATTGTAATGAAATGTCGATTGTATTAGTATTTATTTTATCTTATTTTTAGTTTTCACACTTACAAATATTTGTCTAAACGGACAGTATTATATGATTAAGTATACATACATGTGTGTGTAAGTAAAAACTGGTATATGCATAATCAGAATTAATATAGGATTTTTTGTGAATTATGTATATTGAGTTTCGCCACTTAACACGTAGTGCCACGAGAGTTCAACCAAAAGTGGGGAACATAAGCGAATGGACTTAGTGGGAAGTGTTGACACTAAGTTCCCAGGTTCCTTATGGCTACTATTCTGTAAAAAATACCATTACAATCTATAATTAGGAGCATCAATAATTGACGTTATCTGGCGGCAATTAATTAAACAAGTTTTCGATTGCAATTAGTAAACATTTGCGATGTTCTGTTAAAAAGAACAAATGATTTTAAAACATTTAATATATTTTTATTAATGCTTTAAGTAACGGTCTAAGAGACAGTATCCAATAAATGTAGATTCAAAGTATTTTTTTGTAGTTTAGCCCAGTTTTTTGTTTTTGAGCGTTAACCAGAACGTGGTAATAGCAAATTTTGTTGGAGATTAGCCCACTAGTACCAACACTTCCCTTTCTTCTACTTCTAGTTAAAGAATCAATCACGCTGTATCCAAGGGGGGGTTGAGAACAGAGTCAACCTTATATAAAGTCTCACCGTTCCCCAAGCACTGCCCAATTTTCCCAGTTTTCCAGTATAATAGAAATATTGAGGCCAGTCGTGGCGCAGGGGTATAAAATATGACTGTAAAATTTTCAGATTGTGGGTTTGATCCCCACTCGAGGACATTAAATATTTATTCAATTTTTTTTTGTTCTGTGGTCGAGGCAAAGCACGACGTTGAGCTCCGCCAGTCAACATGCAATCCCTTCAGAATCCGCGTAAATTGGGGTATGGAACTTCTTAACACTGGGTTCCAGCGATACGAGGATACAGCGTATAAATAAATGATTTAATTTATTTTTTAAAGAAATATCGACATCAAACCAATCATATACTAAAACAGAATGTAATCATCAAAAGCATAACCACGCGCGATTGCATATATAAAATTCACTATCGTATTACAAAATCGATGTTCCGCTCAGAAAGGAAATGACTTATAAATATTTGAATATGCAATAAAATTTTATTTCCTGTTTGAAGAGCTTTTTAATATAATACAAACCTTGTCTTATCACGCCGTGTATGCACAGCGTGCGTGTGTCTATAACCGCGACGGTTGTGATTTCGATTTCCATGGAGGAGAAAATTAATTATTTTAACTTTTCCGGTAACGAATAAAAAAATGACTTTGAATTTCACTGCTCAAGAAGCTTCGTTAGTTAGTTATCTAGACAGTGCGAATTACGCGGTGAGAACGATGTATCTTAAAATTAGGCTCTCCCTACCTACCGTGCATATTTGGGAAAGAAGAGCGTGAAGCTGATTTTTTTACTCAATGTAATATTTTATTTTCACAAAAACTATGGCACAGGTTCGTTCAATTTGCATTCGGAGGGATTAATTATTTTAATTTTATTGCTCTGATAACAGGTAAGACAAAAAAAGTGCCAAATATACACAATGTCTCCAAAATTAGACACTGCATGGGCAACGAAGTGTCTTAACACTATTACTATGCCTAACCTGTTGCACATGATGTAGATCGTGAAGCTTTCTTTCTTAATTATATATTTATTAAGGAAAAATTATATATTAAGCATTTTATTAAGGAAAAAGCGTTAAATTAAAAAAAAACCAGAGCAAGTCGTATCCAGTGAAAGCACATCCACAATATTTATTGACGCATATAACTAATATGGACATGTAATAGCCCGATACGAAATTTTCGTCAGCAGATATAGTGGCAGTTTTCTATTAAACCCTTTTCTTCAATACACTTTCATGGTTTGTGAGCAATTTTCAAATTATTTGTGGTTATGGATTCGATTACGTTAACGTACAAATTATTTTCCTTGCTTTAGTTAAACAAAGCGCGGCGTTACCTATCAGCATTTAACTTTTTTTACATATAAATACATTAAAAAAAAATTCGAAGAAGCTTCACCCTCTATCCCGCACACAGCAGGGTAGGCAGAGGAAACTTAGTGTTAAGACACTCCGTTCCAGATTTTCCGCATTCTGGAAGCTGAAGCTGAAGTGAAGGCCACCACTCAACACTATATAGTGTTGAGTGGCGGAACTTAAAGCTGCTCTTGGTCTTGACACCAGAGCACTAGAGAAATATTTTTTCAATTTCGAGCGGGGATAGAACTTATAACCTGTCGTCGTCAAATATAATTTATATGAATATATTTTTTAATTTCAAGTAATAGAGAGAGATATAGATAAAAAAACCGAAGAAAGCGAGAGCGAACTTAATGTTACTACACTCTGTTTTCTATCCAACGTCCAAAGGTTGGCCCAAAGGGTTAGACATTGTGTGTTGAGTGGCGGAACTCAACGCCGTGCTTTGTATTCTTATCGGAGTGAAAAAATGAAAATAATTCATCTTACTTATTGTTATAGCTACTGCACCAGGACACCTTAAATTATTTAAGATTATCCAAACCATTTTTATGTGATTACGCCACTAGAGATACAGCGTCACGCTCAGACAATTGAAGTCAACTTTAAACATATACCTACCACACACGTACATACATACATACATATATGTAAAAAAATTCATATTCAAAATTCATTAACAACCAAAAGTTCATTCCACGCTCACCCATCCAATTATCGACCTCAACGAACGTCACTTAACGTGCGATGTGTCGCCACAGACAGGGCTAATTACAACGAGTGTTCATAAAACCGTGTCAGTCATACAGTCAGGCGTGTCAGTGTCAGTGTCAGCGTTAGTGTCAGTCACGACCTTTTTGGTTATTGCCGTTGGATAGAGCATTTTGATTGTTTTATTATCATATTTCTTATTTTGTTTGTATGATTTGTATTTATTTTTTCAATATATGGTGAAACTACAATATTTTATATAGTAATCGATAGGTGGTTATTTTCCTTCTCCCGCTCGTAAGATATAGAGGAAGTTTGATAAATAAAACCAATATTATCTCTATTTAGATTTGAAATCACGACCATCGTTTACGTGTACATACATATATGTACATACATATATATTAAAAGAAAATATTATAAAAGTTCTTTAATGTGAAATTTAACGTTTTAGGTAATATCACAAATCAGTATAAGATTATAGGTAATTTATAATGACATGACGTCAGATTAAGCTTCGTATAAAAATTATTATAAAAGCTTAATATATTGGAGGGAGGGCTGAAAATGAAAAATTACTTATTAATTGATATGTATGGAGAATAATATATTTTTTAGGATTAATTTGAAAAATCTATATAGATTCATAGATTAAAGCCTGTCGTGCCGCAGTGGAACTGTAAACATGATGACTGTGGATTCGGTCCCCCTCTTGGGGGTGTGTATGTTAAAAATTATTTCCTTTTCTTCACTTATTTAGTTCTCTAACAAGGCGTTGAGTTTCACTAATCGTCTAAAGTTCAGAAATCTACAACACCTGTCTTGCCACTTCGCTCTCTTTGCCTATTTTATAAAACGATTTATAGAGTAAAGCTGAAAAAATATATAGATATAATCGCTTTTCTTATATTCTTATAATTTACGTGGTAAAAAATACAATTATGTTATTACAATACAAATTCTAGTAATAGAAATAGAATTGATAATATTCCTGTCCACCACTAAAGCATTTTTTCTATGCGGAAATCGATACATAACATACACAATATTTGATACACAACATTTGATAGCTTTTTTTAAGCAGAGATACCCCTGTGTTCTAATTTTCACTTTCCGCCCAATTTTCAAGATATTGCATGTCGAGTGGCGGCTCTCAAACTTAAACAAAACTAAGCAAGAAAATTAAATAACTCAAATATATATTTTTTTTTTCAAATAAGAATTGTACTTTCAACCGCGACATTTATAACCTGACGCTATCTTTCATATAATAAACAATGAATCCATTATTGAGACCAGTCGTGCAGCGAGTACAAGTTGTGAGTGCGATTCCCACTAGAAATGTTTAAAATATTCATTTCTTCGCTCTGGTAAAGAAGCAAAGAAGGAGTTAGGTTCTGCTACTCAACATGCCTCCAGTATTCAGCGGAAACTGTATAAATGGTAACTAAACGAGACTGTATTAATGGTAACGAGTGTTTCAACACACGAGTTCCAGGGTTTCCTCTGCCGGCCTCTGCTTGCTAAGTACGGAATGCAGCGTGACGCTAAAAATAAAAGAAATAAGTAAAAATCTGTTACAAATCATTCACCCATCCTCAAACTCCTCGACTTACAACGCAAATCACCATAAAATTTTCCATAAAAACATGAATGGAAACATAATTTTTTCCAGTAAATTATAGCAGTATAGTCGAAATAATTTGACATTTCTAAGGGTGCTGTGGCATTCCCTTTTGTACGAGAGCCCTCGTGGTTTCGTAAGAAACCGTTATTTATAATGAGCTATAATTATTGTATTGTTGGTTTGTATTTATTTTTTTGTAATATAACACATTTTTTTTAAATTGTATAACATTAACTAAAACTTCTTAATTGTATGTAAACGTGACGGTTCTGGGTTTAAACCCATTTTGGGGAAAATAATTATTTTCATTTCCTTGGTCTGGTAAAAGATGAGTCGCCGCGTCTAGTCTCGCCAGTGAACATCGCATGTTTTCTGTCTTAAAGAATTGGAGGAAAGTGGAGAACAAAGTGTACCTCGCTATATACGGGATACAGCGTGATGCAAAAAAAAAATAAGCTTCCAAATCTTAACATCTAAATTAAGAATAAACATTTATTACAGAAACATAAGACTACACTTAAACAAAAGAATTTTCAGATAAATATGATTTATAGTAATATAAAAATTAATGATACGTACAGCCCTCAAGTAATTTATCAACAGGCATTTTCCAGTAGGTGCTTGAAATGAACAAGTAGGTATGTCTAGCAAATATGTTTCCGAAATAATTTTTCCTTAACAAAATAACGATTTTGTTGCGTTCCCCAAATGAAAAGCTCTAAGATTGTCCTCGAGGTTCCTTTTCCTTTTCAACGTTTGAGGAAAACCAAAATAAGTGCCCAAAAAAAAGCATTTTAACATGAAAATTATTAATTGGAATACTACAAGTATTTGTTACTTGAGAACTTCTTAAGACTCGATTAGTTCCCAAATAGATGTTCCAGCGCTCGAAAACCTGTATAATAATAAGAACCTAGTGATAAGATACACCCTTTACCACGTCCCTTTATTTTTTTTAATAATTGCAAGTTGACTGGCGACACTCAATGTCACGTAACTAGCAACCAGAGTGAATATAAGATGAATATTATCCAAAAACCTGAACAGAAACCCAACCCCCAACCGTCGCTACACCACGGTGGTCTATATTCTGATTTGATTATAAAATCCCTTATAAAAATTCAAAAAGCAATCCAATCGCTCTCAAGACGTCAATATTGAGAGAGATTGGCTTGAAAGGCTCCACAAATGTTTGGGAGCTGATATCGTTTAATTAGTTCCTCCAATTGCTAAAGACTTTATAACTAATTAAAGTTTTGCAAAGACCCGTTCTTTGCTTCCACTAAAAATCGATATAAATATACTTTTATTTGAAATTTGCTGGGGATATTTGGTTTTTTTTCTATAGTTTCACGCTGTATCCCGCCTGCAGTAGTATAAACTTAGGGAATGTAATATTAAGATACTCCATTCTCCACACACTACCAAATTATAGATATATTGCTTGTTGAGTAGCAGAATTCAACGCCAGGATTTGTCTTTCTACCAGAGTCGAAAACATAAGTAAGTAATTTATTCCTTCATAGGGAAATCGAATCCCCAATCATCATTTACACACCATCCGTTTATTACATTAATGCATAATATGTACGATAAATTAACAATTTATATTTCTGATCTAGCTTTAGTATCTAGGGTGCAGCTTTAAGACACTCTTGTAGAGAAATTACTTGAATTAATCTGAACGCTGGAGTGTTGACGCTCTAATCTCTAAATAAACTTAGTATTATTATGTGTTATACTGTACTCTGTGATCAAGATCTTTGTTTATATCATATTCTGGGAGGATATATTGTTAGGGTACACATTTATCTATTATATATTCTATTTACGTTGGTTTACTATTTTTTTTGGTTAACATATTTTATTCCAGTGTTGAGTTTTGTTACTTAATGCGCAATTCCTCTACTATTCAGCGAGATGTGGACAATAGTAACGGTGTCTTCACGGGAATGGAAAGATTAACACTTCTCAGTTACGGAGAAATGATTTACCTGCATCTCCCTTGGTAACAAGACAAAGCGTGGCGTTGAGTTCCCCCATTCAACAAGCAATATCACAAAATTGTGCCGTGCACATCGACAGAGTATCTCAACACTAGATTCCATTGCAAAACATGAAGAAAACAATAATATATAAACTATTTAACATAAAAATAATATCAAATACAATGGTTTTCATATTTCTTTCAAACTTATCAGCCATTCTCCAGAACTCTCACAAATACCCGCCGCACCCACAATCAACGTACACTGTAAAATAATTCCAACGCATTATTTAACTGGCTTTAGTGTACATTATAATATAAATAAACATTGTTTTACACTCGTCTCGAGACAAAGTATTTTCGCTGAGGGTGTGTTCTGCCTAAATTGCTGAAATTAAACAGTACATCTCTAGAGGTTTTGTAGAGACAACAATGTGTAGACACGGCGCGGCATGAATTAACTGACGGTTGAAGTTTTAGTTTAATATTTGTATGTGGTTAAATTTATGCTCAGGGATGATGTAAACAAAGGCTATGATGAAAAGCAACTTCACTTTTTTTGTTGCAAAGAAGAGTAGAAAGAGGGAATCTAGTGTTAAGATATAGCGTTTTGAGTGGTAGAGCTCGACGTCACGCTATGTTTTTCAAAGTAAGGAAATGAAAATAGTTCAATTACTATTCACAATCCACAATCATCGCATACTGGACCTCCAAATATAACAAGCGCGAAATGTTTTCAACGTATTGCCTTAAGTAAAGTACGTTGTTAGTCATATTATTAAATATATAATATATAGATAGTTATTAAATATATAATATTTTTTCTTAATCATTATAAGTATAACGTGGAGTTCTGCCACTCAACACACAATATCTTCAGAATTCAGCGAAAACTGGGGAGCAGTGTCTTAGCACTAAGCTCCCTACTGCTACCTGCTATAGTGGTTTTTTTTTCGTGCATGTAGAAGACATGCACGAAAAAAAACCACTATAATAAATTATGGTTATATCTACATATTCAATAAACATATCCACGGTGCAATTGCGGTTTCCATATAGCGAGACAGTCTAAGCTAGACGAGAGCGGTCAACGGACGACTAACTTTCAATTGTCACTATTGTTATTACAAGTTTGAATATTAATTTGTAGCTTTGTATTTGAAGTGTCTTAAATATTATAAATATGTTTGCTGTTTTTAATTAAAAAAATGTATAAATAAATTAAATGTAATACATTTGATTATTTACAAAAAATGCTATTTATCAGTCGTCCACGTTTTTAATTATTTTAATGAAGGCTCTTAGGTACATATTCAAATAAAGTAGTATTTTAATTCATAATTATGATATAGCATTTAGCATTATAATTTGTAGCCAAATTAAAATATACTTTACAATGTGCCATTCATTTAAAAATATACACTCTTAATATTTTAATATAAATATAAAAATAAAATCAGTTTCACGCTGTATCCCGCACACAGCAGTGTAGGCAGAGGAGGAGACTTTCTGCCGAATTCTGGAGGCATTGCGTGTTAAGTGGCGGAACTCAACGCCGCGCTTTGCCTCGACATCAGAGCGAAGAAATGGAAGTATAATTTAAATAAATGTTTCATTTCCTCGAGTGGGGATCAGACCCACAAGCAGTCGGTTTTACAGATACATTTTGTGCCGCTGCACCCACGACTGGCCTTAGAAATATAGAAATACTATATAATAATTTAGTTCACAGCAGTATTTGAATCGACATAATTTTGAACAACGTAACCAAATATCACAAACAACTTAGCTACACATTAAATTCGAAATTTACTTCTTTAGAAAATGTAGAAAAATCTAAAGCAGCGGTATTTGAACCCGATACACGTTGCTTTGAACGTTCGTACTGGAAAAAACGACTTTTCTTTTTTAAGTGTGGAATAAAACCTTTTTTTTTTACTGATTGCCTCTATCATATTTTTACAAATTTTCTTTTAATCATATCTAAACATTGTCTGCTCTCTGCATCACGTTTATTGTACCAGTAGTTTTAACTGAGGCCAGTTAATAGTTTCACTATGCAAATTTCAGAAATAAACTACACACTTAAGTCTGGCGTTGCTTTAATAATAACGCGGGTTCATATTCGTTTTTTGTTCGTCCGTATCGTACGAAATTATAAAAAAAGAAACAGCTTCACGCTTTTTCACGCTTCACGCTTTTTCACGCATAGCAGGGTAGACTGAGGGAACCCAGTGTTGAAAAACTCCGTCACCTACTTTCCGTTAGATTTTCGAGTCATTGCATCACGGCATTGGCGGAACTCCACGCTATGCTTTTTTGCCTTGGTACCAGAGCGAAGAAAGGAAAATATTAATAAATATTAATTCTTGTCACTGAGTGCGATTCAAATCCACAATCGAAAACGTCGGCTCGAATTTTTTTTTCGATAAATGGTTTAGGTTGTGAATGTAATGTGTTCTACATCTTCGTCTTAATAGATGTATTAATATAAGCCTTTAAATCATTGTGTATTTGAGGTTGGCTAAAGGAAACGACGTGACAAATATATTATTACTATATTTTAACTATTTAACGAGTACTTAAACAAAAGTGAATAAAAAAATATAACTCTTGCTTGATGATACAGTTGATTTTTTCAAATAAGAAAAATATAATTTAAAATTTTTTTATTACAGTATCGAGTGAAGAAATCAAAGAGATTGAAGGTCCAACTGGGAATCCAAAATCAATAAGATTTACAACTATATCGAGGTATGTATATTTTTCTATGCGTAAAATAAGAAGTGAAGATAAATTTAAAAATCAGCTTCACGCTGTATCCCACACACAGTAGGGTAGGCAAAGAGAACGTAGTGTTAAGACACTCAGTTTCTCACTTTCTGCCGAATTCTGCAGGCATTGTGTGTTGAGTGGCGGAACTAAGAAGAAGGAGATAAACTTGTTTTTTATTTAACTATATTAAAAACGATGTGGGTTCAATTTCCATTCGATTTAATATTTTCATTTCCTCTGGTTTGGTAACAAAATAAAGCGCGGCGTTGAGTTCCGCCACTCACCACACAACGATTCTAAGGATTCGTCAGAAAAAGGCGAACGTGTGTTAGAAAAAAAAGCTATCATGAGAAAAACGGGATTATCCATTTTACGTATTTAAGTCTACGGAAATAAAATAATACTATTATATTTATTAGTCGTAACCAATAAATATACTACTATTATTTAACAAAAGCTCTTTCTCTATTTTCAAGGCCAATAGGAACGTCCCATGCATAATATATAGTGATAAAATCACATCAGAACTAACTTGTTAGACAATCTGTGTCACTTTTGATAAGGGTCTATCGTATACAGAATAAAATATGCTTTTACTGTATAATGTGTTAAATATGAGAATGGGACGGTTAAATCCTAATATTGGGAGTTAATTGTAGATACATTGATGAGGATACTATATGTAAAACGTGGATTAGATCTGCGTTGAATTGAATATTCGGTGGTTGTGGATTTGACCACCGGATTTCTCCGTTCAGGGAACTTTTTTTAACTCTACACCTTATCCGTTCGTAGCTCTAAACTTCCTTCAGTACTTATCACCGATTTCATTCTCAGAGGTCAACCTAGGTCTTAATATTATCTTCCATAGGTTACCGATCACTTTTCAGGGAATAATTACATTATTTTCTTTCGTTTATATTTTGCCGAGTGATCCCGGTCTAGAATTGGATTATCCTGGTACTGGTAGTGTCGTAAGAGGCGACTAAAGTTCGTATGGTAGAGTCACGTCGCCAGCAACACGCATGGGCAGACTCGACCGGATCATTACCACCCCCGGCATTTAAAAC
>DVQM01002168.1:0-10534 GCA_018231645.1 Heliconius ricini | reverse complement strand
TCTGCCTACCCTGCTGTGTGCGGGATATAGCGTGAAGCTAATTTATTTAATTTATTTTTTTTTATCTTAAATAAGATGATAAAAGTAAGTAGTACTTTAACTTAGTATAATACTCATAGTATAATACTCAGTGACAACCAAAGCGACACCTTCCATTATGTTCTTAAATTAATGATTCATTAATTTCTTCGTGCAGTGTCAGATACCTCTTCCCTAAAGCCACGCCTAGCCCACATGCTACTAATTAGCCATTTTATCTTGCAATGTTGCTTGGTAATTGTTTTTATTGAGCTACAACTTCAAGTTCATTCACTCACATAATATATATGTATGTTATATACATACAAACTGTTTTTTTTTAAGTTTTTGATATATTATTATAATATTCAAAAATTTGACAAAAAGTCAGAGATGGATGTGGCTTAATAGGAACGGAGTGTTAACACTAGGTTCCAAGATTCCCTCGGCCTATCTTTCTATGTGCTATGTAGTAAAAAATAAATAAATATAATAACATAATTAAAATGATTTTGGAACAAGTTAAAGACAAAACATTAAGAAAAATTATGTCTTTTCTATCTCTCCCGCTCTCTTCAAATTAAGAACAGATTTAGGCATTCTTGACGTCCCACTTTGCCAATGTATACTGGCAGTAAATACTAATAGACTCTCAAATAAAATTTGAGCTTACAATAATCGTGCTAAATAAAATATGTCCCAACTGTGCCATTATGCCATTGATACCTTTTGTAAAATATCCAAAGATAAATTAAAGTTCATTTTCAAAGGATTAAGATTAAATTAGTGGCGCAGGCGTACAAGCGTGCGACTATCGTACAATCGTGTCGGTTGAGTGTTCGATTCTCGGGGGAGAATAATATTAAATATTTTCATTTCCTAGCTCTAGTAAGGAGGCAAAGTGGCAATAATGGCATACAACAGCTTGAAAATGAAATAAAAGATTTTGTATTCGATATAAGCTGAGAAACTGATTCCTGTCTCTTGACAGCATATTTTAGGGATAAACTGAAATTAATTAGAAAAGAGAACTTGCCTAAAAGTTTTCGCCGTGATAAGTAATCAATTTTAGCTCATACTGTCAAATCATAAAACATCAACGTAATTTTTAGTATAATAACGTAATATAAAGTATTATTGCACAGTTAGGAAAAAATATTTCTTTACAAATGTATATATATAAAAAAATAGTACTATTTAGGTACTCGTGACACAAAAAGTCACACTTTAAAACTGACTGTACAACAAAGCTCGTACTTGTCAGCGCGGCGTTAAGAATGTTCTAATTAATGTGATAACAGTGCCAGCCTTTTTTAAATCTACACTTTTTTAAAATTTATTCAAAATGTAATCAATCTTTCTTTTTTTAAAGATTTGTCTATTATAAAACTTGTATATATACATATATTTCTAATTTTTGCACAATATTTATAAGGAAAGTGACAAACATGTATCAATTTACTTTCTTGTTTTTAACACGTAATGGGACAGTTTCAGATAGGAATTATTACATTCAATTTACTTTTACCCGTACAGAGACCGTCGAGGCGTAGGGCTACAAGCATATGACTGTTAACACAATGGTTATTGGTTCGATTCCGATTTGGGAAAATGAAATATTTAATATTTTTATCATCTCACCACTTTGGTAAAGAGATAAGTCACTTTGGAAAAGAGATAATTTTATCATTCAAAACGTCATATATCGAAAATGGGGCGGAAAGTGAGTAACGACTGTATACTAAGTCTCTCAGCTTACTTTCCTACGCATAAAAAGCTTGAATCTATTTTTTTTTTCATTTTGATAGTGTTGGTAATAATATAAGTGAATCGAACTTGATTCTAAATAGTTAACCACTTTCACTTTCTTTATAAATTTTATAGCGTAGTAACTTTTAGTAGTTTGCTATAAACAACAACAAACACACACATTCGTTATGAACAAAGAGTAAGCTGATTAAAGGATAAACGAGGGATACTGCAGTATTGGATTATGAACAAAAGTAATGGAAAATATTATAAAGTTGATATTATATTAACTTCTACTATATTTGCAGCTGCGCTCAGAAATTATTTGAGAACTTACTTAACTTACTAATTTAGCTTAACGATGTATCCCTAGCGGGGTAGTCAGAGAGAATAGAGTGCCAAACGCTACGGACTCTACATACCTCTTTCGCCTCGTCCGCTGTCATCAATCTATTCATGCATGCCCTCTTGCTTTTTACGTGACCCTCGCCTAGTAGTATCTATGCTATGCTTTGCATCGAACCCACAACCAACGCGTCTATATCGTTATCCCATTACAAAGGTATCGAACGCGATATAATATAAATTAAAATCTAATTGACATCTTTGAGTGCAGATATCATAAATAAAACTCGACAAACAATCATTAAGGTTGAAAAAACATGACATCATATAGTAAAGTCAAAAGACCCCGCCATAAAGCCCCATAACAATCGTTTCGT
The DNA here is from genome assembly GCA_018231645.1 of Heliconius ricini. Lineage (NCBI taxonomy): Eukaryota > Metazoa > Arthropoda > Insecta > Lepidoptera > Nymphalidae > Heliconius > Heliconius ricini. The sequence continues at coordinate 8,045 of DVQM01002168.1, read as the reverse complement.
AAACGATAGTTATTGGCAATTACCGTAGAGTGGGCGGTTAAGTGACGTATTTATTTACGCTTTGTGCGGCTTAACTGTAACGCGTGGGATGACATTGAGACTCAATTGTGGTGTTATAAAGAATGAACGGAAACGATCCTATTTTGTTAGTTACTTTTGTTAATGTTTTAAGTTACTTTATTGCTGTCGTGTATGTATGAAGAGGTTGATGACGGACGGACGGACTAAGTACGTAGGTACTGCAGCGTTTGGCGCTCCGTTCTCTCTGACTACCCCGCTAGGGATAAGGCGTGAAGCTATTGCTGTCGTAGAACATCTTGTTGTAAAAGAAAGTGCAAGCATACTTGTAATATCTTAAATGTAACGGAGCCTGTATAGCTTACTGGTCATATATCATATGCCTATTCTGTGGAGTTATTATATCTGCTTCACTATGTGTCCCGCACACAAGAGAGGAGGCAGAGGGAACCTAATAGAAAGACTCTACACTCGCACCCCTTGCTACGGCAAATTTTTGAGATCTTGCATGTTTGTGGCCGAACCCGATGCCGCGCTTTCCTTGTTATCAGAACGAGGAAATGCGGAAATCGTAACCAATTTAGTAACCACAAGTCATCAGTAGCAGTATGTACTCAATTTTATACTACGAGTAGAAGTAATAAGAGTTATATTTATCATGAAATAGACTTAATCATGAATAAACACAATATTATATTTTCCTTTGACGTAATTTTTGATGATCACCGTAGTTAGTTTAGTAAAAAATCCCAGCTTAAAGTTTGATTGATATAGATTGCTTTTTTTTATGGAAATTAGGTCTCTTTTTCGAGGTGGTTTTTAGTACTTTAACGAAATATTAACGTATTATTGTCAGTAGTTTTGTGATGCAAAATCCTTTGTAACAGTATTTAGTATACACTATTGTCGAAATTCTTTTTTTCAAAACTACTTCTCAAAAAGTAATACATGTATATTATGATTTAACACGCGCCAATTGTGGATTTGAATCCCACTGTGAGATCCCCCGCGGTAACAAAACAAGACAAAGCACGGCGTTAAATTCTGTCTTACAGCATAGTCGTCTAGAAAATCTAATAGAAATGATATAAAAAATAAATTGTAGAAGTCAAGAACATTTTGAAATATATATTTTCTGTCATCCGATTGTAGGTATTCACCATAAAACCCTACAGTAATGAAGACTTCACAATCATTAATCATCATTACAATTTATCATTCATTCTAAGCCGATGTCGTTTATCATTAAATAATAATGCTTTAGAGGAAGTGCTATATGCTGATTTACTTTATAACAGGTCAACCCAATTAGGTTTCCAAATAGCTTTTGTCGAGATAATTCACAATTATTAGGACGAGTTGAGTTGATTGTAATAAAATTATTTTTGGAATGACTGACGTTTAATACTTGTAATATTATGGTGGAGTGGTACAGCTTTCACTGCGAGCGATGGATTTGGGCTCGATTTCCACTCAGGTAAATGATATTTAAAATTATCGTCATTTTCTCGCTTTAGTAAGACAAAATGCAAGCGACGTGAAATTTTTCGAATTTGTAATCGATCGTGCTGCATTTTGTATGATATTCGCCTCGTTATCTAAACCTACGGGAAGCACCCTTGTACTTCCCGTACCATTTAGGTATCTATTAATATATATCATTTAGGTACAATTTACGCGTACGCTTTATTAAAAGTCTTAATTATAAATATTTTCAATTGGGATATATTAAAAAAAATACTACAAACAAAATAAACAACTGGACATTTAAAGTATCTGCTTCATTCTGAAAGGTTTGATCGCATACAAGGGGTTCCTGGACTACAAGAGAATTATAGCGGCATACAAAAATTTTACTTAATTAATTAAAGCTGTAGATAGTTTATTTTTTTCTAGAGTGAATTATCCGCAAATTTTCAAAAATCTAACTTCTCGGAGGCCATGACTCGTCAACCATATTGTACTTTGAGTTTCTTTAGACTGACAGATGTTCTGAAGGATAATGAACTCGCTTCTTTCAGCTTTGTAAAGGTGACATGTCTTTGAGGCTGAATGCGTTGAACTAGTGTGCTCCATGTTAAGTATATGGCTTTGACAGACTTCTGTTTAGATTTCAAAGTGTTTTTGAGTGATCGGGTTTCTAAGTTTCTGTGCCATTTTCTTTTTTAAAAAACTATATGTAGGTTCAGTACACTTCTGTTCGAAAAGTTTCAGTTTTTAGACGGAAATCAATATAATATGCTTATTTTTGTTACCAGAGCAAGAAAGTAAAAATTATTATTACCTCGATTGGGAATCGAACCCACTTTATATGACACTACCTGTTCCTATTACAATGACAGCATCATTTGATATTATAGAGCTATTTACCACAACGTCTACCATGGTTAGAACTTATAATACAACATATCTACGTGTGTCTTTAATATAAGAGATTTTGCAGAAACACGGAAACTAAATTATTTTGTTCAGGTTTCTAAACTGTATACTAATAAAATAGGTTTCTGATTTCAATAAACACATTTATTGAAATAAGCTTAAGCTTTACATATGTATGTATGAACATAGCAAAAGTGTACTTGAGGATTGACACATTGTATGGACGTAGCTAACAATGATCATGATTGCACGATGCAGTACTATTCGGGTTAGTATGAACAGTGTCATAGTATTGGAGAACGTCGTATTTGACATTAGGAAAATGACGTTATTATTGTTTTTAAATAATATCGAAAAAAACACGCCACAGAGATTGAAAGTAATTTATTTTTATGTCAACTAGCCACCAATTTAATTGATGTATTATAACATTATGGAAATATTATAAGATTGACAAAGCAAAATTAATGGTTATCTATATTGTAAATGTGTATTGTTTTCAACTATATATTTTTAACTGTCTGAAAACATAATGAATAAAGGAAAAATAAACTTAATATATTTTTTTAGCTTCACGCTGCATCCTGAAATTACGGGGATAGGCAGAGGGAGAACCTGAGAATTTACTGTTAAGAGACTCCATTCTCATTAAGACCCCATTTTTTGCTGAATACTAGAGGCATTGCATTTGCGTGTTAAGGGACGGAACTTAACGCCGCGCTTGGCCTCGTGACTATAGTGTCTCTGTCACAATCTGTCTCTTCTACAATTGCACGCCTGTGCCCTGCGCCTCGACTCGACTGGCTTAAAAAAAAAGGGACGGTGCTAAAAAAATAAAAAATACCAAGCTATTATTAAACGATTACCGCGTTATCCAATTACAATACGAATACTCTGATTAGTCTACCTAAACACATCGGTTCATATAGCACTCATGGGTACACATGGGTTCATGGGTTCATATAGGTTCTAGACACTTGCCTATTCATGTCCAAATCTATTGCTTTGAACAATGAACTTATTCAATGGATACTAATGTACTCGTATGGAACATTATCCGTTTAAGAAAAATATTCTCATGTCATAATTCAACTTTGTCACACATAACTCATATTGAGCAAAAGTACTTAACACTGCATTTGCTTCTATCAAAAAATAAATGATAATAATTCATTGGAGATTGAAATCACTATCATCGCGTTTACTGTTACCATAGTCTAAATTATATCCAGATATTTTATTTAAGAAAAATATCTTCACATGTACTCTTGCCTTTTTTAACGTTCATTATTTTTTAAATTATTTTAAGTTCATTTTTTTTTAAAGTTAATTTGTATAAGACCATGGATATTCCTAAGGTTTCTTATAAACTAAGGTGAGTCTCTATTAGTAAGTGTATAGATATTTCATTATAAAAATAAAAAATGTAATGTAATGTACATGAAAAATAAACTCATACTTGAAAAAATAAAGCCTAGGTTATCAATAAATTAATTTCAATTCACAGCTCTTTGTAGTCATAAAATTTCTAAATTTATCTCAATTTTACAGTTGGCCCGACATTATTGACATTAACAGACGTATAAAATTTCAGTAACTTGAGGATTTAATTTGCAGCAACTTTTCTTTTTTATTGTAGTTATACACTGTATTTTTCATAGGAATATGCAAAGGGAATCCAGTGTTAAGACACTCCGACATTTTCCGCCGAATTCTAGAATTCTTGAGTATTCTTATCTTTTGGTAACTAAGGAAATGAAAATATTAGATATTTAATTCCTCCGAGTGGCAATTAAACCCATTCACAAGCTGTGCGACTGTGCCATGACGGCCGCATAGCCTTTCTATGAAATGATAAATACTTTCTTTGAATTAAAGATCCCCCCTAGGGGCCGACGGGTATGGATAATGAATATATGATGAGCGAATCTTTACAAAGTTCAGTTAAATGTAATGTGTATTCATCCACGAAAGATTGCTGTTTTGAAATGAGAAAAGTTGTTTGATAAATTTGCGAAACATTGTCGAGCGATCGTGTTATAAACAAAATACAATTTGGCAAATAGCTACGAAACAGCGTCAATTGATGAAATGTGTATTTTAATTATTTCAAATTAACTCAAGAAGCCGTCCTGACGCAGTGGCACTCGGCGCCTGAGTGTAACAAAACAGTTGTGGGCTGGATTCCCACTCGAGGGAATTATTTTCATTTTCCAAACATAAATAGATAAAGCGTAAGTTCTACCGCCCAACACGCAAGATCTCGAAAATTGGGAAACAGTCTCATTACTAGGTTTCATCTGCCTAATATCCTATATGCTGGATGCTACGTGAAGGTATAAAAAATTCTAAAGAATTTATTGCAATACCAATTTATTAAGATAAATATTTAGTTGAAAAAAGCTTTTGACTAATATTTTTTATTCGCAATAGTTATATCCTCACCGTATCATGCAAGATAGACTTGGTGAAATTATATTAGTTGTGGAATGTCTTAACGCTAAATTCTCATTTTCTATCACCTAAGTGGAAAAAGACGTTGGCAGATACCAGTATGGATTGGAATACCAATATGGAAAGTGTTTTTCATTTCATTGTTCATTCATATCTTAATGTTTTTTTTTTATATTTTAATATACATATATACACCTTAATGGATCCCCTAGGATATGACAATGGCCTCCGCTACAAGGTGGGGTTGTTTTGTGTGGTTGGAACAAGGTCTATTCATGGTATTCGTATGTTTATTCAGTATCTCGTTTCCCTTGGGTAAGATTGTGTATTATATACTATTAAAATGCATTTCAAAAGGGTGAAAATACATAGCAACTTTGACAGGTTTTTTAACCTAATAAAAATCACTACATTTTCTATATTCTATATAAACATTGCGTTTTAGTTTCAGAGTTGAAACGACAATATCTATACAAATATAATAAAGAGAGAGAGAGAAGTCTTTTTGACCAAACCCGCTAATCTCAGGAACTACTGGTTTAGATTGAAAAAAACCTTTAGTGTTAGATCTCTATTAATCAAGGGACGTTGTTGTGAATATTACATCTCGTCAATTGTTTCGATGTTGAATGTACGGTGACTGTACCGTGGTCGGTGTTGCCTCCGACGCGACGCTTAGATTGCGTTGTAATAATTATTATAACAGTATTTTTTTTTATATTCTGTCTTTATTCTTTTTTATAAAAATGAAAGATACAAACAAACATTTACTTTTTTTTCTATGGTCATGGTCAAATAAATTCACAGAGTCAAGTTATTTATAAACTGATATCAGCTTGATGAAGGGAAAGAGAATTTATTTGTGAAATCAGAATTTAATTGCCTTTTCGGACATAAAAGCTAGCATCCGTCGAAATTGAGAATTTCTCCACGATCTGTTTAATTTAGAAATTAACAAATATTTCGGGATTACGGAGATCAATATTTTCTGTTTATGTTACTTATCCATGTTTACTCATCCAGATTTCTTAATATTACTTTTATTTCTTAATATTTACAATATTTTTAAACCAAAATCAATTTCTGACTGGAAGAATCTAGTGTTCAAAGTTCACTACGTTATCCATTTTCCGACATATTCAGAGAACAATAAAAAACGAAAAACGACAACCATTTCTTCGAAGGGGTATCGAATCCACAATCAGTCGCGTTTACAGTGACACACTTGTGCCCCTGCGCCGACATTTGCGTATTATGTGCTTCGAATTTATAATATAAAAATACGTGAAATAGCAAATTTTACTAACGTATTATATATATAATTTGGTAAATATATATTTTTTTCCTTATTTTGTTCCTTGTTTCTGCTGGAATAAATTCTTGTTTATTTAGATTTTTTTAATTATATAAAAAAATATGTATTATATATATTTTGAGGTCGTCGTGGCGCAATGGAACAGTGTTTGACTGTAAACACAAAGTTTGAGAATTCTATCGCCAATCGGAGGAGTTAATAGGCATGATAAAAAACTATTTTCATTTCTACGCTCTGGTAGACCAAGTACAGTTTTGTTTTCAACACCAAAGTAGAGAAATGGGAATATAAATTTAAGTAAATATTTCATCTCCTCGTGGGGATAGAACCCACAACCTGTCGGTTTTACAGACATACTTTGTGCCCCTGTCACGACTGGCCCCTACAGTATTTTTTTTAAGAAACACGCTACTTAAACCTACAATATCCCATATTAGATGTTAGCTGGATGTTTCTAATAGGTACCTTAACTGTAAATTTGAATTGGGTATTAATTTGTCACTATGCAGTCTAATGCTAATAGGATGGGTAGTAATCGATGAATTTAACGATCATAGCCACCTTTGAATTGCGGGTATTCACAGCGGCTATTATTAAGCAACTATGTATTGGTAGTGATGGGAAATAGTATCGATTTTAGGTAAAGTCGAGCTATACATAAGATATATTATAAAATAAAATCGTATCGGATCAGTATCTGTGCATGGAATATATGTGTATGAGAAAAAAAATATTGGGGACCTTTATTACCCTAACGTAATAGAACCCCAAGCAATGTTTTTTTTTAATGTTTGTCTATTTGTCTAATTTTTACTAATAGATTTTGACTTGTAGGAAATACTAATGTATTTCCCTGAGTGTTTAATAATTTTCTTATAAATTCAATGTTTTATTGTTTGATATTGTTTGTAAATTATTATTTGTATGGTGATAGAAAAGTTTCTAGATTGTGTGAGTATAAAACAGAGGGAAATTTCAAGATTTAGGTTTTTCAATGTAGGTAAACACTCTCTCAAACAGCCGAGTAGTGATGGAATTTTTTAAATGATAGATAAAGATTTGTAGAGCAATATATAATGTACATATGTTTTAACCTCGAATTATTGCAGAATAGGAATTAGTGTAGGAAAAACTACCTACAAAAAAAAATATTCTAAAAAGTTTTCGATATAAATATACTTTAAAAATTTTCGGAGAAGATCCTATCAACACAAAATATATATTTTTTTATATAATCGATATAAAAAGACAATACAGTACCATCATTACAGTAAAGCATCGTTGTTCAGTTACAACTGCACTCATTAAAGGCGCTAGTTGCACTGCGACATGAACATTCCTGCCCGCTGGCAAACGTTGCGGCCATTACGCCAGGACAACTGGATTCTAATCTTTTATTATATAATGTTTTTTTGTGGCTGTAGTGGTACAACGATACAAATTGTAAACGTGATGATTGTGAGTTCGATTCCCACTTTGATTCACAATTTTTCGGAACGGAAATCGAATTCACATTTTAATTTACTATCAAATATTTAGGTTTACAAACTCTTAGTTCCTCCTCCTTCCCTCTTCTTAGTTCCACCTTCTTCCTCCTTTTCCAACAGAAAAAAACCAAGCTTCTAAGGCAACGCAATCAAAACATAATGAGCATATATGGTTCGTTTTTGAAATTTAATTTTGTAATTTAAAGATATATCTAACAGTTATTAAAATTCTATATATGTTTATAATTTCTTATGTGGTGGATGATGTGAAGAAATTGCAGTTTTTATAAATTACTTTATTTAATAACATTTTAATATATATAAAATTAAATTTAATATAAATTAAATTAGCTTCACGCTATATCCCGCACACAGCAGGGTAGGCAGAGGGA
>DVQM01002167.1:0-10534 GCA_018231645.1 Heliconius ricini | reverse complement strand
GTTCCCTCTGCCTACCCTGCCGTGTGCGGGATATAGCGTGAAGCTAATTTAATTTAATTTTTAATTTATATAAATTACAAGGCGAATTGTGTTTTTTTTTCATTTGAAACAGAATAGATTAGAGATTTCATCAGAATAGATAATGGTTTATATAGCAATATAAACCATTATCTATTCTGATAGTATATTATTTTTAAGTAGGCTTGAGTAATAAGGAAATTAAATTAATTATTCCTTTAGAACTGTTAAAGCATGTCTCATTTACACTTCATGTTAATAACATAATTTTAAATAAGTAATTTTTCTTTATATGAAACGAACTGTTTTACAACTTTGATTTTGAATAATTTTCAAACGCGTCATATTTCATTACTATATATGACTTATTTCAAAATTAACCCAATAATAAAAAAAATCAAGATAATTTCAACAACCCATTGACAAATCAAACACGTACCCGCGTTCCAAGCGACGTAACTTCACGGATCCCTCAAATTATAAAATGATGATGAAAAATGTTCCGTTAAATGAAGCCTGCAATTTATTTTTGCGGAACGACACCGCTCCCGCTTTAGTGGGGCATAAAGTATTCATACCTTAAACTTTAAAACGGTGACTCGCTGACAGCCGGATGAATGGAAAATTAAAACGTAGAATTTAGCTCATACCGGGACTCTGCCATCTTTAACGAGGATTGTGGGTCGCCTGGTTTGGACCTGATTGTGTTTATTTAGAAAGGTAAAGGAAATAGAACCATGGTTTAGTTTCCCGCAACACGGAATGATCTTGGAAATCAAGCAAAAAATTAAGAATAAAGTGTCTTACATTAGGTACCCTCTGCCTGCTCTGCCTTATGTGGAATATATAGTATAGTTAAATATATCAGATAACTCTAATAAAAAAGTGTCTCGACGACAGCCAAATGAATGGAAAAATAAAATGTAGAATTTAGTTCATATCTATCATCTTTAACAAGGCTTGTTGACACGTTTTAGACCCAAATGTTTGTAATTAGGATAAGGAAAAGTAAATAGAACGAACGATCAATATTTTTTACTGAACTGGTTACTTGTATCCTGAAAGTCGAGCGAAAAATGGAGGACGGAGTGTCTTAACTTGGTTCCCTCTACGTTCCTTGCTATATGCGGGTTATAGTGTAAATATAATAAAAAAAATGGAAAAGACTGCACTTACAATCGACATTTTCGCAATGGTCATGGTAATTTTACAATGCTTTTTGTTGGAAATTCTCACGTTGAAGTTTAGAAATTTGAATTTAAAATTTCGCTGAGTTTTCTTCATTGTGTTAATTATTAAGCAGGTGCGAACTTGCGTCCTGCTGGATGCCTCATTACCATACTGGCGGTGTACACCTCTAGCGACAGTTTGTTTGTTTAAACTTATTTCTTGCACATTTGCATAGAATTCGCAAGATATGTTGATGATTTTTTACTTATTTTTAGCATATTCTTAAGTTTTATTCCACATTAAGAAATAATATTTTAAAAATATATAAAAAAAAGAACTCGACACCGCGACTTTTTCGTTACCGTCGAAGTGCTCTGACCACTAAGCCATAAAGCTTAGTACTTATGTCAAAAATATTATATTAGTTTGCTACAATTTATTTATGTCCGCAATTCAGTAAAAAATAACTTTAATTTTATAACGTCAATTTCACCCTTCATTAATAAACAATTTACCTGAAGACACTAGAATTTTTACTAATACCATTACTAATCAAAACACCCAAAGAGAAGCTAATTTACTTGACATCGATAATAAACACAAAATGCAAGTTAAAAACAACATGAAGCCAGTCGTGGCGGAGGGTCACAAATTGTGATTCTTCACTCGAGGAAATGAAATACTTATTAAGTTTCATATTTCAATTTCTTCTCTTTCGTATAGAGTCAAAGTGCGGCGTTGAGTTCCGCGACTAAACATGCAATAAAATGCCTACAGAATTCAGCGAATTATGGGGAACGGAGTTTCTCTACACTAGCTTCCCTCTGCCTCTGTCTGTACGCGGGAGACACCGTAAAGCTGATTTATTTTATTTTATTCAACAAGTCAGAAATAAAAATAGCAATAGCTAAATTGACCTAACATTTATCTGATATCATTAGCGCGTCGTCTCCGGCATCTTTAATAAATTAGTGATAAACCGACGATGCCGATCGCTGCAAAGGGAGAAGGGGGGAGGAGGGGTCGTTAAATCGAAGGCAGCCGTAATTGCTCGCGACGTCTTGGAATTCCTCCAAATTGGGAATGATATCGATAAAACTCTCCTTACTTGATATATTGATAGGTAAAGTGATATGAAAGGTATTTTAATACCCGCTCTCGTCCTTTGTTCGCGAGAGACATTCAAATTGTTCCTTATTCACTTTGTTCGTGAAAACGTTTTGAGTTTGATATGCGTCTTGGTAGACTGCTAGTGCATTTTCCAATGTCGACTATTTGAATTATGTAGAATATTCCGCTAGTATAGGATTTTGTTATTTGAAAATGATAATTTTAAAGCATAAAGGACAAGAAGAACTTAAGAGTTTTAAGAATAATTTAGAAATTTCATAGTGTAGTGGTGTGTGATCATACATCATCATTCAGACAAAAATTTGTTTCACTCGCGCCTTTGTGCGCTTGACTACTTGTGACTATTTCGTCAACTCCCATTTTGACGGGTAGTCAAAAAACCGTTTTTTATAAATAATATCACACTCTCGGTTTACTATGATACTTGTCATGTATATATAACAAATAAAGTTCTTCAAAATTCTGTTAGAAATGTCTAATTCTCCAATGATTTAACATAAAATTACTTTTAAGAAAATGAACTTATTCACGTAACTCACTTACCCACTATATATACATAGTTGGTTAGATTTCCACTTGGGTGAGCGAGGTGCTTTTATTTCCACAACTCAACGTCTCGGAAGTGAGAAATGTCTTAACACTAAGCTCCCTTTTCCTACTCAACTGCATGGGGGAAGCGGTGAAGCTAAACTTACAAACGAGCTAAAATATAAAAGAAACATACCTTTGGCGGAGCTGTCGCGTGAGCTCCATCATACACATAGAGGTGGTCATTACAGTCCAGCTGCAGTAGATCGAAGTGCAGCATAAACCTCTGCAAGATGCTATGTGTTTGGAACGTAACGGTGCAGTCGAGGTTCCTCTCGTTACGCGACCAGAGCACGCCGCCATCTAACTTCCGGTATTGTCGCTGCAGGAAATGGTCCTTACATAGCGAGTCCATATAATCTGTGAACAAACAATAATATATCGATTTAGTATTTTATAAAGCATAATTGTTTAACACAACAACACTTGAACAACTCGAATTGTAATTAAGTAATGTATCTGTAATTTACAATAATACTTAATCAGATTTTACAAGCATATTTTCTACAACTAGATTCTGGAGCCAATATCACACACTTAAGATGAAAACTAGTGGTTACAGCACTAACAGTAGATGATTAACGGTAGTTAGGTCTCTTCTTAATCCAATTATATGCAATGTAGCATGGTTTTACGCTATCCAATAATTAATCTATATTTATATAGAGGAACATTAGGAGAGGATTCACATAATTATTATTATTAAACAATATTTACGTTCTCACGTTCATCAAAAATCTACAAAGTAAATAGACGTTTCACTAAATTACGTGGGAAAATATGATTATATAGATAACATTAGCATTTCAAATGTTACTGTTTTTTTTTTATTTTCAGATGCTACGTTCGGTTCACCTCAACACGAAATACCTCCAAAATTCGGTAGAAACATGGAGTGTATTAACTCGAGGGAACCTGGTTCCCTCTGGCTACTATATGCAGGATGCATGCGTGAAGCCCAAAAAAAAATATATATTTTCTCAATTATCATTCAAGATTTTGACATCTATAAATTGTAAATTAAACTGGAATTACCAAATAATTACAGAGAACTGCTTAAAAGAAGCTAATTTTATCGCTTATTACGTGACTCGGTTAACCTTTTGCTGATACAAAGGTTAAGCGTCAGTTACTTTAGAACTGGCAACGTTTCAAATGTACGTGGGAATAACAAGCAAGAGCATTAAACAGTCTTTTGTTAAATGCAAATTATACTCGAAGTTGACTTTAATAGTTGGGAAGGCAGAACGTTATTTTTTTCTGTATATTAAAGAACTCAATAGGAAATAAGAAGTCGAGAAATGAAAGGAAATGATTTTGTATGAACAGTTTTAAGTAAGAAAATAATTGCTTGGAAATACTCACTTAGATCAACGTATTGGAGAGTAAGTAAAATATAATTAAACGATCTATATTCATATTATTGTTTATGAATGCCATACTACCTCATTTGATACATCATTCTGTTCTTTTTTTTTCAGCTTCACGCTGTATCTCGATTATATGGTGTATGGATGTTAAGTTGGTTGTATTTAGTTTAGTTAAGAAATCTTATATGGCTCTATCTGTCAAAAGGCATGCCGAATACCAACAGAAAATTTCAATCTTATTATGTTAATAGAAATTGTTAAGTATATTAAATTCAAATGTATATAGCTTCCCGCTGTATCCCGTATTTAGCAGAGTAGGCAAAGATAACGTAGTCGTTTAGAGACAGACGTGTCTCATTACCGTATTGATTACGAGATATTGAGTGTTGAGCGGTGGAACTTATCAACGGGCTTTTTCTTCTTACCAGCGTGATGAGATGAAAACAATTTAATTCTCCGAATTGATGTTGAACCCAGAATCATCTAAAATTCTGACGTAGACGCTTCTCATAATACGTAAATTAGGAGATATAGGAGATGATGATGATTTCCTTTTATTAATATTATTCTCATCGACAATATGTAGGTCTTAGACAGAGGGAGGTCGAATAATAGTAAAAAAATTACGACAAACATCCAATACAACCAAAATTTAGTATTAGTCTATACACATACATGCAGAGATAAGTCTCTTTTTGGAGATAAGACTGGATAATCTTTTATCGGTATCTTTGTATCTACTGTTAATCTTCGCTCTTCACAACTTTGTGGGACGCTGCGTGGAACATATCTGATATCTGTTGGCGACAAATTGTGCCTATGCGCCGACAGCCATGTAAGTTTTGTAAATTATTTAAGAAATTTAAAATCAGGTTGCAGTGATAACTGTGGATTTCACATTTAACTAGAAGAAAACTTGAAGTTTTAAAATGCTCATTGTATCGGTTAAGTTTAAAAAAAATACATTAAGGGGTAGTCAGTAACTCAGCGCATAATGTCTCTAAATAAGTGTGAAAGTGCAGAATGTTCAATGCTTTTTGATCAAATTTTAAGAATTGATAAAAAATAAGAGCTAATGTCTGTGTATGTTTGCATCAGTATCGAATATTTTACAATCAAATTATTTTTCTCACTCAAGGAATTTCTGAGATAAAGGAAATCCCGGAAAGTTCAGGTAGAGTGCCTCTGACTCACGTGTAGACTACTACTGTAATATTTAAAACCTTTTAAGCAATAATTTAACATTTTTTTGGGTTTATATTGAAAAATCATTATAATAGAATATGAGTTAAATTAATCTTTATTTTTAATATTCTAAATTTCAGGAGTGGCTGTAGCGTGTGTGCGACTCTCTCAATATTGGTACTCATAACCACTGTATATTCAGCACCATCTTCTCGATCTCTTGCTACTATGGTATCTGGAGAGACTAGAGGCTTGGAAGTGCCGATGGACTTTTTAGCAGGTACAACTTCTGGAATGGGGGCCTTGCAAATAGTCGTTAACATCCGTACAGACAGTCAAGGGAATATTGAGGTTATAACTAACTGAAAAGTGGAATAATTAGATTTGAACAAAAAATTTGCCATTTCACATATCAGTATATATGATTTTGTTTAAAAAAATAATTGTAAATTTTGTAATCCCAAAATATTGGTGAAATCGATCTTAATATAGATAATAACTTTTATATCATTGTTTTTATATAATTTATGTAGATATTTCAATGATTGGAAAAGTTATCTCAAACGTTACTTTATTCCAAGTTAAAATAGAACAAATAGGTGTATTAAGTATAATGCAATTATTAAAAGTGTGAAATATAAGTAGACTTCATCTAAGGCATCTTACAAAATATGATACCCACTCTCGAGTGTGTGTGAAGTGTTTAACACTAATTTATCTCTTTGAACTCTCTAAACCCAAAATACATATAAAAACCTACATACAAGTATAAAATTCTTGTGGTACTTTGTGACTGACACACAACGCCCAGCCGAAATATGGCATACAACGAACCGCAAATAGGTTCCATGGGCAGTGTAGGGAACCACTCAAACCCAAACGTCGCAAAAGTTTCAAGCAGCTATTAGATAACATATTTAATAAAAATAACCCTATATAAAATATATGTATATTTTAAATAGAAAACGAATACATATCCCAAGACTAGTCCGCAAACCAATATATGCCAACGCAGTCACGTCAAGATATCGTCTTATCGCCGATATGAGCATTTCTCCCTTTATTTATTGCTTCACATTCTCACGTGTAATTCCAACCGTGGCAATCTACTTTTCACGCTGAGGTAGGTACCTACTACCTGTACGTACTGTGAGTGTGTAAGAGACGCTACAGCCATTCTTTAGCGTGCTAGACGGTATTGTCTACTGACGAGGGGTCGGTATTTCTATTTGAATGTATGGAAAATTTTACATTTTATTTTATTTTTTATTGTTTAGGAGACATTTTTTTAAATTTTACGTGAAATTATTTTAAACCCATTTTAAAATGTTAGTTAAGTAGATTCCTAAAATGACCTTTGTTGATCCAAAGTATTTGAAATATTTGATTCGATTAACTGTTTATAAGTTATAAAATGTATATACATTTTATAACTTCTAAACAGGTAATCGAAAATATTTTATAGTTAAATTGTACATATCGTTAAGATAAGTTTGTTCATTTCCATATATGTTTATTAGATGGTACTGCTAATATTCATTTATATGTATATTCTTTATTAGTTAACTACCTACACTCATACGCTATATATTTATTATATCATGTGATGAGTTGAGATAATTGTCCCAAATCTGTGTTAAAAAATGGTGTACATTTTAAGAATCACTATCATTTACTAGGACCAAAATTATCTTGGACAAATCCAGGATACTTTTCACTCATCGATAATAATAAGTATACTGGATCCATCTAAAAAATATATCTTAAAACTAATTTTCATCTTCACATGGACAGCCATTTGTCAAAATATATTTATTGAAGGAAAAACTAAATTATTTGAACAAAAAATGTTAAAAAAAGGGGAATATTTTTTTGAATAATTGAAGAAGATTAAAATAATGTATATAATAGTAATTGTACTTTTGTAATTTTTAATAAAATATAATAATCTTTATATTATTTGAGTTTTCTTATAATAAATATTGGGTTTTTCGATATCAGCACCTCACTGGAAACATTTTGTACCTTTTGAATGATTTGGATTCAATACCTCCGATGCTGATATTTTCCATAATCTATATATTCTATATAAATTTAAGTTTAATCTATCTTTTTTATTTTTTATTTAAAACATCAGTAGTAGATAAACTGCCTTTGAAATAATAATATTGCTATCGCATCGCCTTTGGGACGTGTTTGGATATAATGGCTTTGTTTTTCAATACTATTGAAAACGACTCTTATAGTTTTTTGATCTTGAACTTGTTTCACAAAACATAAGACGCACGACATGTTGGGACACCGCCTGGTTGTCAATATGGTTGTGGGTTCGTTCTCCTAATCTGAGACGTGAATTACGTTCATATCTCCTCTCTGGTAGACTGCGGGCGACAGCGAGCTTCACAGTAATAAGACACTTTCTGACTTCACAACATATGGAAATAAAATTATAATAACAAAAAGAAATTTGCATATGCACTTCTTGTTTTAAATAGCCACAAATATATTAACCTAAATCCTACAACTATTTAAACGTTAAAGCAGACTGCCTGCGTTATATGAGAAACCTGATATGAAGCAGGATTACCATCAGGAGTTCGTAATTCCGCACTCCACGCAAGTTATTACGAGGAGATCCACCGAGATTACCAACTTGTGTACATTCCACCTGAAAACTCACTTTAAAAATACATTTTGAATATTTTTTTCATGCTTATGACTATAGAAGTATAGTCATATGCTTGCTTGGAATACTTTGTTAATTCAGTTTGTTTTGTATTTTTTCTCAGTTTCTTTATCCTGTGTAACGTAAAAAACGGAAAAACCGAGAACCAGTGAAAACCCAGGGAGATACCTGGGAATCTATTGTCAACATACTCCCATTAAGGCACTTCCGTTCACCCTTTCCCCCGAATTCTAAAAGCACTGCGTTTTGAGTGGGTCTCAACGCCACACTGCATCTTTACTACGGCGAAAAAATTAAAATATTCAACATTTCATTTCCTCGAGGGGAAATCGAACAACCTGTCGCGTGCCACAACCTATCGCGTTTACAATCACTAGCTTGTGCCCCTGCGCCACGACTGTCCTCAATTGACATATATTATAACAAATTAATTATTATAATTAAAGATAACGTTTCATAAATATAGGTAAAAATACTGTTATAAAATGTATACAGATTGTAATCTAAATTTTTTTAATCTAAAGTGACGTCTTTACACTGACTGGAAGCGATAATAAATAATAGGATAGTTTTGATTAATCTCGTAACATGGAGCTCAGACGACAACTACAAACACGAAAATTTAAGATTCGATTCTAACTCCGGGGGAATGATTTTTTTTTTATTAAAATACATAAGATAGCGTTAAACTTCACCATCTAACACGCAATGTCTCGATAGTCGGGATTAGCGTGGGAAACGAAATGTCTTAGCATTAGGTTCCTTTTGCTTATCCTAGTATTTACGGAGTACACCGTGAAACTACAAAGAATATATATTTAAGAAAAAAAAAAACATCACCATCGGCTTAAATTATTATATTGATATTTTCAAATGCAGTGAATTTTGATTGGAAATAATTATATTATATAGTTAAATAAAACTAAAGATCACACTTTCTACACTAAATCCTTTAAATGCTATGGAATCTACTCGGGGCTATAGGTTATATGAGCTTAAATAACATGAGTTTACTAGTAACTGCTGAAGAGTGCGAATATTCAAATCTCAGCTCCAGCATCAGACCACCTAAGCCAAGCCAATTACTGCCAAGTTTTACGATGATACAATTATTAAATGTGGTACAAAGTTTTTTAGGTTTTATTATATAAAGATATGATACGATCTAGTAAAGGCAAGTTTAAAATAACTTAAGTCAGTAATTTCAAGTGTAGTCTAAACATAAGAAAAAAATATCCACTTCAAATAAAAACTCAAAGTGCCCTAAATCTAGACAGACTGGCACTAATTGGTAAAAGAAACTGATCCAAGATTACCTTAAAGTAAAACTTATCAAAGACATCTTCAGGGGGAAATGAGAAGCGATGAGCATCCGTCCCGCTCACGACGCCGACGACAGCCGAAAACGAATACATCGAGAATCTATAGCGAGGCCCTTACAAAAGAAATAAATGAACTACAGTCTGCAGATTTAATTTCAGTTTGTTATAGTGAGGAAAATTTGTAAAAAATGTGATGTGAAACGTATTCTTGGGTTTTTAAAATGTATTAACATGCCGAATTAAACTGTGGAGTTGATTTTTTTTAATTTATTGAATTTTCGCTAAAAAAAAACCAATTTCTTAATTCTGTGTCAACTGGAAGTACGAACTAGTAGGCACTAGTCGTGATTCCTGATTTAGTCTAGATTTATAGTGTAGCTTTCTTCATATCTTTTTTTAAGTAATGTAGAGATACGGTTTTCTCAATAAATTCTGGGAGACCTGAGTCACGGCTGACCTCACTTTAATTTCGTTAGATTAATTACTTTATGATTAATTATTTAATCTGAATTTTCTTCATAATATTTTCTGTGTAAGTTTTATGTGAATAGAAGAGTGAATCATTTCTTATAAAGAATGAGTATAAAATGCATATACAACATGTTCATTATATCTGAACTTCTTTTTAATTCTAGCGGAGAAATAAATTCATCATTTAATCATTCATTACCACGAAACCGAACCACGAACGCGCTTAGAGTCAGACCCTGTGCCACGACATTATACATACTACAAGTTACAGATGTTTACATTTTTTATCTCATAGATAAGAATCGATGACGCAGGTGATGACAGAAATGATTCTAGCTATCATTTCATACTTAAATACTACAATACATTTTTGTGTCATTACATATCTGGAAGTTGCTAAGTATGCATCGAAATCGCCTATAAAGTACGTACGTTACCAGCTACCGGCCTATCTAGCCAAAAAATAACAATAATTTTCCAATAACAAATTATGATTTTGTTTTTATAGAATTTCTATAAATAAATTAAGCTTATATTCCTATTTCTTCGCTCTGGTGTCGAGGCTAAGCGCGGCGTTGAGTTCTGCCACTCAA